>JAXBDA010007754.1:0-16682 GCA_036023075.1 Gaultheria prostrata
CCTAGCAGCATCTTGGAACCTCAAAATGTTTTCCTTTCATATATGTTGCTTAAATTATAATACTAATAGCGATATCGATGTTATTCCATCAACTTTCAATAGGTCAAACCCATCGGCTCGAATCCAAATTCTGATACCTAAATATACGACCCTTGAAACTAGAAGCCCGATCAAAAACTGATAATGTTAGCACTCACTTTTTGTTTTCTGAGTATTTGGTTGCATCTTTTTGACAACCTACGTTGATGATGCGTCAAATCATTTTCTATTTTTATGTAGGAAAAACATGCGTGATGTGATTTATATTACACATTAAGCTTGAAACTTGTATCCCATATATTAATGCACATTGGCCTCATATTGGGGAACCAATGGTTTAGTTGACCTTTTTTCTTTTGTATCCAAAAGAATATTATTGTGAATTAGTTTTTCCCAATAATTTTTTCTTTTGTTTGAATGAAACAAAATACCAATGTTTTTCCAAGCTAGTGAAATTATTTTCTAGTTCTTTATTTATAATTGTAATTTGAGGACTGAATTTCAGTCCAAAAACGTAATGGTGACAGCTTTATTATCTCAAGTGAAATTTTCAACACATAAGACATAGTAGGGATTATCAATCGTTTTCCAGTTCAATCTCATCATCTTCAAATTACAAAATTATATTCTTATTTCTTTTTTATTTCCCACTTAGATGATCAGAAACGTCATTTTTAGAACTATATGAGTTTCATTCCAGATAAAATGTGTTTCATATCTCATTAACGCTCTGCGATTAATAAGAATTTGAGCATGATTAATATTTTTGACAAGCTCTATAAAATAAATGTGCCGAGCGACCAGAATCCACAAATTGATCAGGAGACGGGAGAGGATCTGATTGCGTTTGCGTATGGGCCAAAAACAACTTAAAAAGAAACAACATTTAAGAAACTTCTCTATGACCCAGACAAGTTTATTTTCTTTCTTTTAAGAGAATGAAAACAAGGACTTAATTAAGAAACTATTCCTTACATTAATTAATACTTCCACGTACACTTAACCCACCCTTAAATAGCAAAGCAACCAATTTTTAGTTTCAATACTCAATGGATTAAACAAGAAATTAACATCATCCATAAAAGTAAACCCAATTCCACTTGCACTAATATATTACATCACCAAATAAACCCAATTCCCTTGCACTAATATATTACATCACCAAATATTATTCTACATAAGAATATAACTCCAAAATAGACAAAGAAAATAGTTGAAGAACAAAAATGACAAAGGATAAAAAGAAAATAGAGGGAAATTTTAATACTCTCAACTAACAATCATTGGGAAGGGGAAAAGGATTTTTTTTTTTTTTTTCCTTTTCTTTCTCTTTTTTTTTTTTTTTTTTTTTGGGTGTCTAAATTGGGTTTTGATCAGAGGAGGAAGAACTCTTCTTGGCTAGGATGTGCTTGTTGTTGTGCATCCAAACCTTGAGCACTCTCCTCTTGACACCAATCTCTTGGCAGAAATTCTGCACCACATTTTCCTCTTGCTTCTGGATTTTCCACCCAACTTTCTCAGCAAAACTCAGCATTTTCTCTTTCTGCTCATGGGTGAACTTTGTCCTAAACCTCTTCTTCACCAGATGTGGTGACGGCAGTGGTCTACCCACCACCCCAACACCACCACCACCACATTCCTGCTCATCAGACTCTGAAGGCATGGACCCCACATTGTATGACATCATCATCTGGTGATGATGGGGTGGCCTAGACTGGATAAGGGTTCCAGTAGGGTACCCTAAAGTCTCTGGACCTAAAATAACCTTGTGATGGCCCAAAATGAGTTTCCTCCCATCACTAACCCTGTTGTTGTTGTGGCTGTTGAAATGTGAAGAAGTCCCAAAATGACATTCACAAGAGGAAGAATTATAGGGTACCACCTCACCTTCAACTTCTTTTCTGTGGAAATTCCTGTGGCAATTGCAAGCTGAACAAATTAAGGCTTCTAGTGTACCCTCCACTCCACTGGGCATGAACTCTCCACACCCATCTGTGGCATTCCCGCCCATGGATGCTGCATGATTCTTGAGGCATTCTCTGTACCTCACCATCCTCTTGTAGGGCATATTGTCCTCCAGATTTGTCGGTAAGGGCCCATTTGAAGGGATTTGAATTTGAGGGGCTGAAGTGGGGATAATGTGATTTTGAGGGGATGCATCATCATGATGGATAATATTCAAGTGGCCATGCCCACCATAAGAACTGTTGATTGGAATTGGAATTTGGATTTGTGCTGGGATTTCCCTATCTTGACTTGATATTTCCATTTTAAGTTCTCTCTCTTAAATTATTGAGTGAGACAGACAGAGAGAGAATTAGAGGCGGCCTAGAAGTGATTAAATTAAGAGTGTTGACTGAATAGTAGTTAATAAAATACTATAGGGGGTTAATTATATAATTAAGAGTTGTCCAGTCTTTTGGAAGCAGGACACTCCATTACCAGCATAATAGACTCTTGACACCTTATTTTCAACATACCCTTTTTTTCATCAGATCAAAGGAAGTGACAACACTCACCAAATTTCACACACAAAAGCTTTGAAAACAGAGAGAAAAACTTTGAAAAACAGAGAGAAAGAGTACAGGACCTGCTGAAAATTGTTAACTTTTTTTTCTTTTTTTTTGTCAATCAAAATTTTTGTTTATTTATATTACTACTCTAATTGTACTTAGAAAAGTATAGTAGCCCAGAAAAAGACAAAGATTGATGAAAAAGAAGAAGAAGAAACAGGGGATGTGTTGTTGAATTGAAGAGAGGAGTAATTAGACATTAAGAGAGGAAACTCACAAAATCTTTGTATCTGAAGATCTTGAGCTTAAAAACCTTCAATGGCAAAAGACAAAATCAAACAGTAAGAGAAGACAAAGTTGTGGGAATAGAACAAGAAAACAGATGGGTTTTCGATTATTAAAAAAAAAAACAGAGCAAGTGGGTGATGAAGGAGACGAGAGAGAGAGAGAGTTGTTTTGGGAGGTGGGTTTTGCTAGTGAAGCACTAAAACATGAGCTTATAGCAGTAGTGAGGGCCAAAAAAGGGAATAAAGGAGAGAGGGGGAAAAAAAGTAAATTTTTTTTGGGGGTGAAAAACAGACAGGGGAATACACAGAGTGATATTACAGAGAGTGATGGGATGGGAAAAAAAAAAGGTGGGGTGGGATGCTTGCTTGCTTTGCTTGCACTATCAGGCATCAAGTTTACGCCATATGGAGAGCAGTGTGTGTGTGTGTGTGTGTCAGAGAGTGGAGAGAACAATGGAGAGAGAGAGAGAGAGAGAGAGAGAGAGTACAGAAGAATTCTGGAAAAGAAATGGCCTAGAGCGTGATTTTTCAAAAGTTCCAAGCTAAGAAACTGGACGTTGGGTTTTATCGGTTAATGTACTGTGAGAGAATAATTTATCTTGTAAAACACAATAAATTAGTTTCTAACGGTATACGGCATCACGACCGTCGGATGTATTTTCAACGGCTTGGATTTCATCTCGGCACTTTATTGATCCGAGTCGTCTATTGCCGAGGTGAAATCTGAGTCATTGATTGCTGACATCAACGACCCTGATGCGCACAGTATGGCCGCACACCAAGGGTGCAGAATAAGTTTTTTTTTTTTTTTTTATCAGAGAATAAGTTAGTTTCTGAAACAACTCATTAATATTACATTTATCAAATATATATTTATATACACACACACATATATAAATACCTTTTATCAGGTTAAAAAAATTAGCGAATAATATGTTAAGTACATAAATAAATTTGTTTCGAAAATGAACGAGGTGGTGACTAGATGAGTTGACCGTTGAGGGAGGAGGAGTTACTAGAGGAGGGGACGAGGATGAGTAGTCGTGGAAGAGGGAAGTGATTGTTGAAGAGTAGAGATTAATTAGAGGCTTATAGTATTTAAAAAACAAGCGAAACACCCTATTTTTTGTTAGGACAAATTTAGATTCTTAAATTGACAAAAAAAAAAAGAGGAAAATTCGTAGCCTTTTTAGTAGTCATTTAGTTTTTTCTCAACATATTCAAAATTCAAACTAACCATAAAAAATGGAAATGTTTTCCATTTCAAGATTCACTTAAGGATAATTGCAATAAATTATAATAGCAGCACGATTTTCATTTTGCATAAATATTGTGGAGCTCTATTGTTATTATCCTTCCACTAAGAATGGTATTAGAAACTACCTAATGGTGGGAAGTTTTACTCATTATATTGATAGATAATTTCAGTTGTCATCTAATTTAATCTTTTATATCTCAAGTGTTCGGATTAGCATCCACGCATCTTGACTAATTCTGAGAGTATCATAATTAACCAAACGACACATTAGGCCCATTTGAATATGATCCATTATGATCCAAGGCCTACTTTCTTGATGTTAGTATATGCCAAACAATTTTGTTTAAATATATATGGTGTCTTATTATCCTGAAGCCTGACACATCAAACCCATCCATACAATGCTACCACTTTTTGCTTATAACTCATATGTTTGAGCCGGTATAAACATACCTCGACCTATCGTGAGAATCATTTCCACCGTTCACTGACAGATGCCAATTAAATCAACCGGAGCAAAGTCCCTCATGGGCTAGCCACATAAAAGTTAATGGAAGCTGGAAAATTTTGAACTGAGATCTTTTAGGGAAGAAGGAAGCTCAAGTCGAAGGCCTTTATGTAAACAGAAATGCTAGGGTACATAGAAATAATACTCAGAATTTTCCCAGAAAGTGGGAATGAGTGGCTCAGATGAAAGTGCAAGTGCATCTGACCCACTCATTCTCACTTTCTGAATACTTTTTCTGTGTACGTAGCATTATCGTTATGTAAAATGGTAGTCAATACTATAGGGCATCGCATATGACCTATGTTTTGTGTAGATTGTATGATAAATGCATATAGCATCGATGGTCAAAAAGTGAAAGAGTGATAATTAAATTAAATCCCTAAGCTGAAAATAGGAGGTGGCTTGGTTTGTATCTTTACTCGATCTCTAGACTTTCTGCTATGGGAAAACTTATCATAGCATTCACTAGACCCTCAAATTAATGTGTACCACCAGTACATGAATCCTTCATGAGCTCTCAGGTTAATGACCGTCTATGTTGAATTGAAGATTTTGAGACTGGTTTCGATAATGGTTTTAAGAATAGTTTTTGAGAATCATTCAGAAGTCCATCACATGACAATTTAGTGTTGGTGTGCAGACAACTTTCAGCCGTGGTTAGTCCGGGAGGTGTAGGGGCGGAGCCTTCACGGGCGAAAACAATATTTGTGGACTTTCGGTGTGTAATTTTGGTCATAGGACCCGACCTATTTATTTTGCAATTTACTAATAATTAGGGTTATCAGCTTTTAGAGAAAAACAGAGAGAGGCGAGAGAAAACGCACATCTCAGAGAGATTGCGGGAAATCTTATACTCTTGATTTCGATTTCATAGTGGACTGGTGTGGCTCCGTGGTTTTTTCTCGCGTTGAGGTTTTCCACATATATCTTGTGTCTCGTTTTTTCTTTCCGTTTTCATTACGCGCAATTGTTTACTTTTCATTCTGTGATTCATTGTTCCCAAAATTTGTAGGGTGTATGTGGGGTTCGAAAATCCCATCATTTAGGCTTTAGGAACACTGTGTGTGTGTGTGTGGGAGAGCGCGCCCCAAGAATTAGGGGGTGTTTGGGAGCTTGCTTTTCAGCTTTTCATTTTTAACTTTTTGGCTTTTTGGATTATGATCAAAATGTGTTTTGAATCCGAGAAGAGTGTTTGAGAGAAATCTGCAGAATGTATTTTGCAACAGGGGTAGTATTTGAGAGATATGTGTAGAATACATTTTGTAGGTCTTTTTGTTAATCAAAATGAGAAAAGTGAAAAATGAGAAGTCAAAAAGCTCCTCCCAACTTACTTTTGACTTATCCTCTCCTTTCATCAAAATGGAAAATGAGTTTTGAGAAAATGAATTATGGGTGTTATCCTCCAAACACCAATAATTGAAAAAAAAGAATGGAAAAAGTTGAAAAGGAGGTGGCCAAACACTCCCTTAGTCTGGTTGGCTAGTGGATTTGTTCCTCCTACAATTGAACAGAGTTCGATCCTTGGGTCAAGCTGTAAGAAATTATTTTTTGTAAATCCCTCACTACCGGCACGGATGGCTTGGCTTTTGATGTGTGCGTAAGTTAGACCAGACACCTCTGACAGAGAGAGAGAGAGAGAGAGGAGTGTTGCTGATCAAGTAGTATTAATATGTGGCTTCCATGCAGTGGAAGATCGTCAGAAGTGAATTTAATTTTACATGTCAAGAAATAACTTGGACGTTGGTGAATTTATTACAATAACAGAAAATATTACACTTGAGAGCTGAGTCACAAGCGATGCATGCTAAAATTCCAAAATTTAATGAGGTTTGGCGATACATGTGTCTCTTTGAGCAATTACAATGGAGCCCCCACGACATGATTTTATTGGATTATATGTTGTTTTCAAGAGTAATTAGTTGAACACCCATATATAATCTTAAACAAGACCAAATTAAAATTGTTGAACTTGATTTGGTACAATAATTCACCATGTATTTCTAATTTAGTGAACAAATTGTTGGGCATATGTTGCGAATATACAAATACATGCAGCTCGACAGTCAAGACACTATGACAATTCCAAGGGGTTGGCTCGGTGCTTGGTCAAGACTGGATACTTAGGAGTTTTTTTTCTTCCTAACGTCTCTGGTTTGAAATTTCTCAAATACTATTAATTCCTTTTGGATTAGTTCATTCAGAGCTTTGTTCTGGTTTTAATATGGCTTTCCGCAAGTGGCGCGATGGGATTGAGTCTCCATGATTAATAGAAGTGCGCGTAAACTAATCCGGAAACCTGAGTTACCGCAAAAGACATTATGACCAAATCCGTAACACAAAAATCAATCTCCAAAGAGATAATAACAACTACTCCCTCTGTCCCCATATAATATTGAGTATTTCATTTTGGACTGTCACTTAATAAGTGTCTATTTTGAAAAGTTAGTGGATAAAAATTTGTACAAAATAGTATTTTGCCCCTTTGAAAAGTTAATGGGTAAAAATGGTGGATAACTTTGGAAATTGAAGGTAAAAGTTAAGGTAAAAAGTGTAAAGTGGAAGTTAAAGTATGTTGATATGAAAAGTGTAATGATAAGAGCATCACCAGTGGTATAACTAAAACTGAATAATCAAAAATTGCCAGATCAGATTTTGATTATCCATACAAGACATTTATAAAGTTAACAATGTGGAGTGTCACAATGGTATTTTGTGTCCATAATAAATAAATAAAATACTATTCACTCTATTTTTATTCATAAAATGAGCACAACTTTAAATTTGTATATATATATTTTTATAATATTAGTACTATTTAAATGATATTCACAATACCTTTAAAATGAGACCAATCTTGAACATATTTTTATTTTTTTTATTATTGATAATTTCAATTTTTTTTATAGAGAGTGCAAAAAAATTGAGTTTTGAAGTAAGTATTTGAAAAATGGAGGGAGAATCTTGTTTCTTTTGAATTTATTCTACCAAAAAAGACTTATAAATAGGGTGTGGTCCCCAAAATTTGGTTATTGAGAAAATGTTGTTACTTTTGATTATCCAAATGCCAAAATTTGGTTATTGGCTAAAAGGTTGTTATCTTTGATTACGCCAATGTGAGCCAATTTTTGAACAAACATTGTTAACTTTAGTTATTTAGATGTTTTGATTATTCCATTGGTGATGCTCTAATGACTCTTTAACATAATTTGGATTTATGAAACTGCACATTTAAAAATGGACGGAGAGAGTAAGTTATTACTCATATCTATTTTTTTCAATCAAGTTATTATTGAGTATTAACAGGAATCTCATGGTAATGACATTTTCGATCTGCAAATTGAGATCATTGAATACGAGAATTATCTCCATAAGGGGCTTGGTTGAAAATGAGATTTGTTTACTAAGGGTCAGTTTCCACTGTGGTATTTTTGATATTTTTAGACTACAAGTTATCAAAGCAGTTGATGATATATAATGAGAACGACTTGTACAAGAATACTAGAAATACTGATACCAAAAATACGTTAGTAGAAACTCAAGCCTAATCATGGGATGGAAGTTGATCTGTAAATGGGTTTGGGAATCACAATTACCATGCACCTCTAGGTATTCTACATCTCATATCTTTGAAATCGATTATGCTGCACACCATATGTTTTACAAAATCCGAAAAGGGAGTGATTTTCACGCCTTATATTTATATTGACACTCCTTTTCTTTCGTCTTCATTCAACCACAATAACAATATTGTCCTTCACTTGTTTAAATTTTTCACACATGGAAGGAAATTGTTGTAAATTCAAATGAAAAAAGACTCGCAAAAAAAAAAGTGCGAAAATCATTACCAATGTGAAAATGTAGCTTCTGCAAAATATCATATTTCTGAATGAAACGCAATTAATTTAGGTATAATATCTCCCTCAGAATTTGCGAAACTGGCATAGTCAACTCAAAGGTGCACGTACTTTGCCAAAATATAAAAATGCAAAATGAAGCTTAAATTTTTTGTTTATTGGCTACAAAATCTTATTAGAACTCAACAAAGAGTATATCGAGAGGGAAAAGTCAAAAATAAAACATTCAGCATGCTGAAATTTTGGAAACAACAGTAAATTTACTCAAGTAATAATAATCTCTTAATTGAAAGGTACGTATAAACTAGTGAAATACGGAGTTCATGAAAGAATTCAATTCAATAAAGATATATCAATCTCTTTTGGCTTACCAGCAATATTCATCTTATCTAATGGTGCTGAAACCAATATGATAATGAAGTCATTTTCAATTGAAACTTTGTCAGAATCTCTCGTAGAAGTAAATGCATTGACATGAACTGAATTTATTTTGATGGTAAATGGTAGGTAAATTGGGTACTAGTAAAATTCCTTTTTGATTAAATTTGGGAGTACAATTCTAGAATTCTGCAAAGGTACCTTGTGGATATTTTTGGGTACTCAGGGATCCGGGCCAAATGGCACGCACCTCAAATCAATTTCTATAGCTCATCCCACAATTGTTTTACACGCATACACGTGAGAGAGGCTGAGACTAATTGGTCAAACCCAACCCTTCGGCTTGGTGGTAGATATGGTGAATTTAGCTAGTGTAGGGCCGTTTGGTAGCCGCATTATGCATTTCATATTTTGCGCTTTCTCATTTTGGCTGTTTGGGAGCTTGATTATGAGAATGCATTCCGTCTGTTAGAATGCAATATCAAAACCACGCAATATTGGAGACACAATTTAATAATCAACCTTAGAAATACTTTTTGATTCTCATTTTGCATTTTGGATTTACTCTTCAGATGAACTGACCATATTACCCCAGCCCTTATTCGATATATTAATTAAAATGATATTTGATTAATAATTGCAAAATCTATTCGATATATTGTATTTAATAATATATTAATTAGTATTGCAAAAAATATTTTAATTAATAGTACTTCAATTATTAATTGCAAAATCTATATTCTATTCGAAATATTTTAGTTAATAATATTTAAATTTGCTAATGATATTTTAACCAATAATATCTTAATTAATAATATTGCAAATGATCTTAGTTAACAATATTTTAAATGATATTTTAGAAATAATTATGAATATTAAAGGGTAATTCATACACACATATAAGGATACCATAATAAATAACCAAGGGCAATATAAAAAACAAAAAAACAATTCATAATCTATTTTGATGATTATTTTCCAAACACTACTCTGTTGCAAAATCTATTATGCATATATCTCTCAAATACTCTACCAGATTCATAATCTGTTCTGATCACAATTCAAAATCAATAATTCACAATTCAAAATGTAAAATGTAAAAATAATTACGCTCCTAAACGGGGCCCGTAAATTAAATTCCACTTTTACATGTAGGGGGAAGGGAGTAGTAACTTCAAATCTTTTGTATTTCTTACTTGTTATTGTTTCAAACGATTACACATTTACACTTGCAATTTTTGATGAATCCACAGGTTTTTTTAATTCAGTCTTCCCTTTCTTTTAAGTTATCTAAATTTATTCCTTCATTATCCATGCCTTTATTCCACAGTACTGCACCCCATATTTAAAGACGTACCCTTTAAATTTCTGTCTTCATCTCTATCGTCCGTTCCCTTAGCTAGTAGTTCCACACTTCAATATTTGTATGTGATTTCACATTTTCGGGGCTACGTGTACCGAAATATACTATTGCTAGCCCGTCTAACTAAACTAGCTAGAAAAGTACACTCTAGTAAAACCAAAATTATATGGGTACCGATGGGAAGTGCACCGATTGTGGACAGAACGGCCTGCCAGGGAGGATCCACGGTAGATTCTACACAAATAATTTGAATTATTCATTAATTTTAAAATAAATTTTTGAGTGGCGTAGCAAAAATTTAGCTCAATCATGTAACCTTAAGACTCAGTTTGGATGCAAGGGGGAATATGAATGTGATGTCTTCTACCCATGATTCAAACGTTTGGAACGGACATGAACGAAAATGTGATGTCAGGCTTTTCTGATTCCGACGCTTGGCAAAGACAGGAATAGGAATGTGATTCTCAATGACATATTTAACTAGAAATCTAGGTGAGAATCTGATCCCTCCCTTACCCCATAGAAATCTCAGATTATTGCCTCATTCATTAAGAAAATGAAATGTTGACTTTAATAAATTTTCAAAAGAACTGTTTCCAGTGTAAGATTACTGAAATAATCCAAACACTGAAATGCAATTACTCTAGGCATCAAATTCTTAGGAATACGATTCCCAGTAATCATATTCCTATTCCTAACGAAGAAAATTTCCATGAATTTGATTTCCGGTAATCATATTCTTATTCCTACTCAAGATTCCGATCATCCAAAAACAGCCTAAGTGCTTCATATAATCGTCAAATTTTTCTTCAAAATTCATTCAGAATATAGGATCCAAAATTCTAAATTCTAAAACAATCATCCTAATCAACCATACCACCTAAGATTTTATCCTACCCACTTTTTGAGGTTATTTTTATACCCTTTTGACGTGTAATTTACCTTTCTTATCCTTTTATTAGGATTGATATATAGTACTAGAAGTATTTCCTAATCTAGAGGGATTACATTAATATTCTGCAACTATAATTAGGGATTATAAAAAGGAAGAAATTCAAAAATTCAAAATAATAAAATCAAACTGATCTTGTTTCTGTTATTTACGGATGAAATCATAAAGTCAAACCCATAAAAATAGAAGGATATAATGGCTTTTTTTTTTTTTTTTGCACAGCAAAAAAATATTTATTGCTCCATATAAGAATCACCAGTCACCACCAGTCAACACTTTTACTTTTATCTTCCTCTTCGTCCTACTTCAGATCAAAAAATTCCTGACTTCGTCCTTCTCCATTTCTCTTCCTCTTCTTCGTCCTTCTCCGTCAACTTGAAATTTACCATGAATGCTGAACCAATTTACTATGACCAGTGGCTTGATCAATCATGTTACATTTATGCTCTTTTAAATTTACCCTGAACTATGCTGTCTTAATATATCGTTTTTGATGGTCTGATTCATTTTCTTATTTATCATGAGTGCTAGCTTTATTCAATTCCAAAGGAATCAACAATACATAAACTTAATTATCATGAAATATGAGAAAATCGACCATAAAACCTGTTTGGATGGTTTTCGAATCTAATTACCATGAATGTTGGTTGGATTCGACCACTGAAGTATTTGATCGAGTAAGATTATGAGTCATGGGATGGGGGACGAAGGACATATAACTCATACTAGACTAGGATGGTGGACCAATCTTTAAGTATCCCATGAAAAATTGAAATATTAGGTGAAACGTCTGATTGAGCTAAATTTTTACAAAGCCAACCAAAATATTATTTTTAAATTAATAAATTGCTCAGAATATTTTGTGCGGAACCCCAAATTAGGCCCCAGATGCTAATCTGTGCACTATCGATGCGTTCCCAATCGTAGCTCATGAGTGGTGCAGACAGTGGCGGACCCAGGATTGAAGTCAAGCAGGAGCCGAATCATATATATATATTTTCATATTCATAAAAAAATTATTTTGTAATCATTTATCGTTACTTGCAAGGTCCGAATAAGATATGATATTATGTGCATGTGTGTAGCCACCATTAAATTTTACGAAAGCAACCTAGAAAATGATTGATTACTTGAAATTTTAGGAGGATTTACCCCAATTTTAAGAAGAAAAAAAATTCACTCAATGTACTTGCAGGGGCCAATCCTATAGAATTTTTCTTAATTAACCTGAAAACCTAATACAATACGTGAGGATATTTGGAGTTGTGTAGGGGCCGGAAACCCCCTAGCACCCCCTTAGTTACCGCCCCTGGGTGCAGATCTGTTTGGGTCCGAACAGATCTGGATCATTGATCGCCGAGCTCAGATAACTCAGATAGGATCAACATGCATGATGTCCCTTAAGCACGCTCCCTACTTTCAAATAGAATATCGGAGAGTGGTTCAAAGTAACCATCAGTATATTCAGCATTTTAAATTTGATTATTTCTTTGACGTGTTTTTACTGCCCCTAGAGAAAGTTTTTGTTCCACATACTAGAATGGAGAAGGGTGAGGTAGCGGAAGTTATTACGGTACTTTTTTTTTTTTGATCAGATTATTACGGTACTTGTATAGAGGTGTGGTAGGATACAAGAACAGTTTTTTTTTTAAAGGGTCTAGGAAAGAAAAAACAATACTTCAAAATCTGAACCGTTGATTTCGTTTTTCTAAACCTTTTCGGAAGAAAATTTTGTGTGTCGACGGGTACTATCAAGTGGTATCCGTCAGCACATCCAAGCTGGCCAAATATGTTTTGGACGGCCCAAATTTGTTGGGGTAAATTTGCACCTAAAATTGACAAAAATGCCCCCCTTCAATCTGGGCAGTCCAAAACACGTTTGGATTGCTCAAATGCGCTGACGGTTACCACGTGGCGATACCCGCTTGGCATGCAAGTTTTTCTTGTGTTTCGGGAAAACTTTTCCTGTATCATACTCCCTCCGTCCCTTTTTAAATGATCCATATGGGAATACGTGTAATTTCAAACCCCTAAAAAACATATTTCTCTATATAAGTTTTTGATTTTTTTTTTATACCAAATTAAAGTGCTCATTGAGTACTTTAATTTGGTGCAAAAAAAAATTAAAAACATTCTACCGAAGTGCATTTTTTAATGTCCACAAAATACACGTTTCTCAAACGAATCACATAAAAAAGGACCGAGGAAGTAACATTTTCGTACTATATAAGGGGGCCACAAAAATAAATGGAGTTGATGACACAATTTTCAATATATCTATCTACTCAGATCCAAAATTATCCATCTCTTTCACAAGAAGTACATACACCATTTATCCCAATCACGGCCAGAACAATTTAGGTGTAGCTTGACTAGAGTTTCTTGAATCTGATCTTTAAAATGGACGCAGCTCCACTCCAGTTTCTCTCTCTCTCTCCCACTTCAGTTTCTCTCCGGTTTGCAATTTTGTGAACCTATTTAGGACCCAAAACAATTATTGAAACGTTCACATTGTAGATTTCATCGAGAACTTCAACTATATCAAAAATCATGTTGATCGGATACCGATTGATACCTGATCGACACACATTTATGTCCAGAACTATCGATACTGCATGAAGAGCCATGTGTATCGGCCGGTTCTAAACAAGTTGTGTTTTAAAGTTATGTTTATAACATTACTCTAGCTAACTTAAAACTGCCTATGCTGTGTAGTCGATTTCAGTTCATTTTTCAAAATATTTTCGTATTTTCTCAGAGAAGAAACGCACTCGCGAGTCTAATACTTGAATGAAAATTTACAAGCTCTTCTGAGTTAATTTTCGAATTATGAACCTCCTTTGTTGTTTTTTACAACCACAATCAGCAAATTAGAAATCTAAAATTATTGAATCAAACGTCCAAAGAACCTCATAATTCGGTGTTTATTCACATTATATGAACCTCCTTGATCATTTGGACAGTTGGCTGGAGTGTTTGGATACTCTTTTTTGTATTTTTATTTTTACATTTTCTATTTTTGGTATTTGGAGGGGTAATCCAAAATGAGTTATGGGAAAATTTATTTTTCGGTTCTTTTACTTTAGAGGAAGCCAAAAGTAGAGAGAGATGTTTTTAACTTTTCTTTTTTTATTTTCGTTAATAAAATAATCTACAAAATATATTCTGTACATATCCCTCAGACAATAATTATTTTGCAAAGTCACTCTACACATATCTTCCAAACACTCTTAATCTAAAAAAAAAAAATGTAAAATGCAAAATGCAGTAAAAAAAACTTAGAGGTTCCCAAATACTACCTCCTATCAGAACATTCTCCTTTATCTCTTATTTTTACAAAAAATGATACAGACACACCCTTCTGTACACACTCAGCCACACCCTCTCTCACATGGGTGTGGTCCCCACACGAAGCCCACATGTGGAGACCATACCCCATGTGAGAGAGGGTGTGGTTGAGTGTGTACGGAATGGTGTGTCTGTATCACTACTCTTATTTTTATATGTTATCTGAACTCTGAAGTCGGGGTCCACGTGATGATAGGTTTGTCTTGGCATACACATACACTGTTGAAGCGGAAAATAATAGGTGCAAATAGGATACCATATGTGGTATTCGAGCGTACATTTTAGCTATTTAAAAATATTTTAGACTGTTCAAATTTCTTTTTCCCTCTCTTTCTAAAATTTGGATTGTTCAAAATATTTTTAAAGAAACCAAAATGCTCATTATGTACCGCCACGTGTACCTATCCAGTTTTGGATGATAAATTTCTTTTCCATAATTTGAAGTGGGAATCGGTATAGTTTATTGTTGACTTTTAAAAGTCAGCCTACCAGCTCAATTAATTCTAAATTTCTAAGGGGTTAACCCTAGGCCTCGTTTCGCTTAATTTATTAATTTGTGTGATTTTTTGTATTTTTGAATTTTGTCTTTATTCATAATTTTACAATTCATCTCATCGAAACAAACGATGGAATGTAAAATGTTTGATGCAAACAAAAAAAATGAAAAAAAGAAAAACTTGAATAAAGATAAAATTCAAAAAAGTACAAAAAGCATCCCAACAAAGTTGGAACCCCTTAACCCCCACAATCATATACCATCCAAGATCCCTGAAAAAAATTGTTCCACATGGAGTTTCTTACATATTTTTACCTATCGAAAAAAACGTCGACAAATTTGACGCCCAAACAGGTCAGCATGAACAACAAAGTTTTCAACTTGAATCTTGATTTTCCTTTTATCTTTTCTGAATTAAATTTTTTACTGTGAGATAATTGTCATTTACAACAGAACATACAACTTTTGCTTTGTTACATTAAAAAGCATGCAATTTGTTGCTTGCCAACCACGCTTATCTTCAAAAAAAATGGTCCAACAAATGATAAATTTGTAAAGTAAAATGATTGGGAATATGTTTTGTTAAAAGAAGCTGTGGTTATCGAAGATAGGGAAGCTGGAATAAAAGGTTGTCTGCATTATTAGAACTCAAATGGGAAAAAGAAAAGAATTATACGGTATTTGGTGCAGATTAATTATCAGTTAAAAAGTTGGCATTTTGTAAAGTAAAGTCTCTCTCTCTCTCTCTCTCTCTCTCTCTCTCTCTCTCTCTCTCTCTCTCTCTCTCTCTCTCTCTCTCTCTCTCTCTCTCTCCATCCTTTTTAAAGTTTCATCTTTAGTTTTTGAAAAAAATTCCTACGCGGAAATTTGTTTTTGTTTCATTGTCTCTCATTAGTTACCTATTTTTTGCATTATGGTTTTCGCATTTTCTACTTCTAAGTGTTTGACACACTAAAGTGAAAACACAATCCGCGAAAATGTGTTTTTGGTTTTTGGGTTTAGAGAAGAGAAGTGAAGTAGGCAAACGTGTATAAAATTGAATGACGATCGACTACGCACATACACACAATCTCGTCTCTTGCTTCGACCTTGCAAGTAGCAATATATACTTATAAAATGCATGCTTTATTTTTAATGTTGAAACACATTGTTCGAGCCCCGCTAGATACAAATCTAATCCGCCACTATAGGAGAACCTTTATATTGTTGTGTACATAAGATATCATAGAATTTGGAGAACAAAAGGCTGCTGTAGTCTTTGTTTGCAAAATACTCAACACCATGTTTTTCTCTGCAACATAGATGAAATATTGGGTCATTTGCAACGTACTGTACTAGTGAAGGGGTGCATTACATGTGTGTAGTGTCTGATCCAAGCCGTTCACTTGTACAATGAATGGTCTAGATTTCAAAAAGTATGTTAAAGGTAATATTGGTATCTTATCTGTAGGATAGTTTAGCATATCTGGACCATGAAAAATACTTTTGAACAATTCAGATTATGCACTACACCTCTGTAGTGTATGTGCACTACAGGTCCCCAGTTCCAACCGCCATATATCATGCTTGCCAACTTCATGCTCATGAAAACTTACTTTAATTCTCTCTCTCTCTCTCTCTCTCTCTCTCTCTCTCTCTCTCTCTCTCTCTCTCTCTCTCTCTCTCTCTCTCTCTCTCTCTCTCTCT
>JAXBDA010007755.1:0-16678 GCA_036023075.1 Gaultheria prostrata
GTATAACCCTTCATTCAGTAAAGCAGCAGAAGTGGATGATGATGAAACAGCAGACCGCCCTCGTAACTCCATGGCAGCCTCATGATACATCCGTCCCCTATACGCAACAAGGTCAGCGTAGAAGACCGGAGGAACAAGCGAGACCGGTTTTGTGCAACGAGCAGAGGTGAAGCACAAGTGGTATACCAGCTTCTGTATCTCGTCCGACTTGAAGTTGTGCTCATCCCAGAGGACAGTATAGTGGGCTGCTTTGCTCGTCCCAATGATTCCATACTGGCTGCAGAGATAGAAATCAAAGTGGAAGGGATGAACGATATTAGTGTCCACCACGGTTCCCGGAGGCACATTTCCAGAAGTACCCCCGTCTTTCTCGTTCTCAACAAACATTCTAGTCAAGTGACGCTTCTGGGCGACAATGAGAGTGATGGTTGGGCGATAATCATCTTTGTATATGGCACTCTTCATATCCTGCAGCTCTTCGTTCAAAACCATATCAAACTGGGCTTCACTTACCCCATCGCGGAAAACCACTATCTTTTGCGGCTTGACATTTTTGTTGAGGCGAGCATAAGTGTTAACTAGATCCAAACACGTGGCCCCAAAATCAACAATTCTCTCCGTCCGGTGCTCCTGGGCACAAATCCGTATGACACAGCGGCTGACGGCGGGCCAATTGGTGGTGGCAACCACCGCGGCAAAAGATGGACAAGTTGCATTCCCTGGTCCAGGGTGATTGACATCAGCACCTATAAACATTACATGCTCCTCACCTGGGAAACCAGGCAGCCGTTCCACAAGTTCCACATTGCTACCGCCAAGCTTGGCATTAATTTTCAGAGCGAGGTTTGCAAGATACTGGTCGTTCTTCCTTGTGTCAGAGTTGTTGGCGTGACTCACCAAACAACATTGGGTCATTATCCCAATCCTTGTTTCGGACACCCATTTGAGATACTTTTTGCCGTCGTGCTTTTCAGACATAACGCAAACCAAAAGCTGTAACCGGCCATTGCATTTCCTACTCGCCTCCTGCACAACACCATCTAGTAATTCTTGAGTTGAAGAAACAGTTGATATGTCTTTCATTCCTCTGACACGACACACCACAGGCTCCTCCACAGGGATTCCTAGATCTTTGCATTTAAGTCTCAACTTCTGAATGAAAGGACCACATTTCAGCCTAAAACGGTCATTCAAACTGAGATCTATCAATGCCCACCGCTCAAGCGGCTTGCCTTCGACAACGGAATTCCCAATTAGGTTCCACTGGCATCTCTCCCTCTCAACTTTAATTACTTGGAGATTGCCGGTGGGAGTACGTAGCTTCAAAGCTGGGGGCGCTAGGACACGACCTATTACTCTTGTCATGTTCTTATCCACTGCCATTTCAAAATTCCGGACAACATTTCTGCAGGAACAAAAAGGAGGATTAAAATGTCCTTCATAAACAAATACAAAACCAAGACAAACACATAAAACAAGTGTAGAAGGTGTGAAGATAGTATAATGACCATACTTGGTTGCAAAAATCCAAGAAAACTCGCACACAAAACAAGCAAGCATTTCCTATCCAATTATAGGTGACACATACTCTACTCAAGTCCCTATTTATGCAAAATGGTCCGGTAAAACCTACCTTTAGTAGATTGGGTTCTCGTGACTTTGTGGGCCAATGATTACAGACGAGTAGATTGGGAACTTGTCAATTCACTAGCAATCCAGAAAGTTCTATTAGTTGTCAATCCAGTTTTTATTTTGATTCCATATTCAACCCCGCAGAATAAAAAGAATGCGCAATTCACTGGCCTAACATTTGACATAGTTCCATTAGCTAACATAATCAACATCAACAAATTTAACACAATGATATCCAAAACTTGATATCATGCCATGGACCACTGGCATGGCAAATAACCAATGCTTAAAGGGACTAGTGCTGGCCTACTGAACCCCAGGTCTTGCCTCATTGTCATTGTGGTGGGTCAAATGAGTCCCCCGTTTAGGGTCTCGTCATTACAATGGGAAAAGGAAAAGAGTAAGAGAGAAGTAAAAACACCTTTATAGAAGGATCAAAGAAAAGAAAAAACATGTTATACTACAATACCATTACAGTAGTACTGGCATTCAGATATCAGTCTTTTTTACTCTGATTAATGAAGACAGGATGGGAATTTAGTTAAAAAACGTACCCGCAAGGTCCATCCCTAGCCTGCACCATCTCAATGATGATGCTCTTTCTCTCCTTTGGTGGAGGCATTGATATCTTTTTCAACAACAAGCCTTTTTCTCTGGGCAACTTCTCCTTTGGGTACCCCTGAGCCTCCACCAAAGTACAGAATTCCATAGGAACATAATTAGCTTTCCCCAGGTCCAAACAGAGAATATCATCGCGCAATATCTCCTTATTATATCTCTCCCAGAAATATTGCACAAGTTGAATTTCCCTTGGTGGCCCTGTTTGCTCTCGATCTTCAAGAGGAAAGGAAATATCTCGCATAATACGATTTGACAGCCCAGCTATAATGAACTTCTTCTTTGTGATGCGATGAGTCACATAGACTTTCAACCCTCTTAATGCTTTTGCCACTTCTCTTTTCAACTTCAATACATCATATGCGTTTTCAAAACCCTGGACATGCTCCATAAGGAAGTCTATGACTGACATTTCCTTGTGAAATGGCATTGCTGAATGGTCCAAACATAAGGCCAGACCCTGAGAAGTGGGCTTCAAGCTCTGTTGAAAGCCTCTAAAAGCTGCAATGCCGCATCCGAGGTCATCCGATTGTCTGAATTGTCTAGAATACAAGCTTCTCCCAACAGAGATCCTTTGGATAGATGGATTCTCCTTCATAACCAAATCCATTCCTTGCAAAATATCGCGAGGATTATCACGGTGATTTCCACTTATGTATTCCTCTAGCTTGGAATAATTCAGCTCATTCACCAACGTAATAGTGAATATGGGAGAGTTGTGATTCTCCATGTCTTCCCCACCAAACCGCCCAGTGGGCAGCCGCACTTTACTGAAGATGCTTCTCATTCCATCATAAGCAGTCATCTGGTTTGGGAATCGGGTGGGGTCATCAGAGAAAAGCTTGTTCAAAATCCGACGAAGATCCAACTTCGGTATAAAATTCCTTGTAGGCTGTGGGCCATGAGAGAGTTGTGGTTGGATATCGACATGATAGTGCAATATGGTGCCCTTTGGATTGAAACTCACTGGAAAATGGTTGGCTAAGAGCCCGACCTTCCTAGCAGCAGCTGTTCCCCCTCTGTCAGGCCGTTTCATGGGCACAATTCTATTCTCTGTTGTTTCAGAAACAGAGAGTGGAGGTTTCTTTTCAGAAATTTGCAAAGACTCAATATCTGGAATAACAAAGCACAGAAAGATTTCGTCAATCATTTGCGTTTTATTTCTATAAATTTAGTATGTGTAAAGCAAATAGAGCATCCAGAATGAAGGTAATACGAAAATAACAAACACACGAGGTGAGGATCGTGTAGACAATTATGCTATAGAAAACACCTGTGATAGTGCAATGAAGGAAATATGACAGTGCAATATGTCGCCGTTGGACTTGTGGGTCTATCCCACAGCAAAACAAGCAAACTTATGCTATAGAAAACACCTGTTGTTCCATCCTAGATGAGGACAGTGTAAACAATTGATATAGTATAAACTTGAAAAACGAAAAATGACAAGCCTTGAATCATTTGTTTCCACTTTGGGGGGATAACAGTTCCCGTTGCCTTAAAATGCCATAAACTCCCAAGGACCCATCATCGCTGTATGTACCTCTCCAGTAATAAAGCTCAATTTCCTAGTCACGGCATGAGTTCAAAAGACATCTATCCAAACATTTATGCTTGTCCCTATCTCACTTATTTCCGTTTCCATAGGATAACCATCAATATCCAATTTACATGGTATTAATGCTAAATTAGAAGCTTGGAGAGAAGCATTGGAGTGAGAAGACTTTGGAGCAGTAGTCGTAAATCAAGGTACATTAAATGCAAGTTTAGTGGTAGTCAAAGTGCTTATGTTGGTTGAGTGACCCTTCAATTAAGAAGTCACCAAGAACCGAGCATTTTAACCATTTGGGCTCAATTATTAGCAAGGAGCCAAGGATATAACAACGGATGTAACTCATCTATCAATACAATAAGCAACTTTATTGAGTTCTCAAAAACCTCCACACCTCCATCCCTTAATTTCTAGAATTTCCCACTTATATGTTCATCAAATAATAGGTGACGACTGACATCTCTTGGTTGGTTATTGGGTTATCAATCTTTTTCTTTTTCTATCAACCTAAATTTAAAAAGCTCACACACCTCTCCCAGCACATCCTACTTTTACACCCCTACTAAATCACTAATCCTACTTTTTTCCCCTCCTAGTCCACTTATATAATTCTTATAATTTTCTCATCTCTTTCATTTAAAATCCGGGAAAGATGAAAAACATTTAAATTAACAAATGAAGCGAAATTTAACCAACCACTAGCAGAGTAACTTATCAGAAAAGATTGGGAAAAAAAAGTCAAACAGACAAACTAAGTTTCTCCCACTTTCTTTTTCCCAAAATTCTCCAGTTTCCTTCATAAAACACCCAGAAACCCAAATCCAAAGACAACCAGCAGCGCCAATTGCATAACAAGCTATATATGGAACCAGATTTACCAACCCATAATTTTACCCTATGAACGAAATCCATAGATTAGATCAACGCCGTGTTTGGCACACATGAGACCATCTAAAATTTTTCACCATATGCACCTAAATTTGGGGGGGTTTTATTCAACCTAAGGAGTTTGTCAAGGCATGGGATCATGGGTTTTGAAATTCAACAGGGGTGCTATTAACTCTTTTACAGCCAGTCCATAATGGGACTTTGTTCCGGCTTTAATCAGAGACTCCACGCTGACGAACGGTGAGACGGGGTGTCAAAAATTAATTCATGTTCGCGTAATCTAGTCTAGATAAGTTATTAAAAAAAATTAATTAGGGTATTTTCCGGTTGAATGTTTGGGGTAAAAAGCATTTTCCTAAAAACCTACTAATTCCCAGTTACAATGCTTCTCCCTTAGTCTGACAATTCAAAATCACCATACAACACATCCAAACACAGGTCATACTCAAATGAGAAACACAATAAAACGATCTAAAGTAAAGAGATATACATACCAGGAGTAGCTCGAGACGGAGATGGAGATTGAGGACTAGGTTGAGTATGAAGACCAGGTCTCCCACCCCACACCGCCCCTCCTCCTCTGCTGCTGCCGCCATACCCGCCATGTCCACGCACTTCACTTGGCTCTCCCCTTGTGGGACCCACACCTTGACCACCAGTCTGCTGTTGTGGCTGAGACTGAGGAGCTTGAGTATGAAGACCAGGTCTCCCACTCCACACACCCCTTCCTCCACCGCCACCGCCGTACCCACCACTTCCATGAACTCCAATAGAGTCCACCCTCATGGGACCCACACCTTGACCACCACCAGTCTGCTGTTGTGGTGGACTGTAGGACCCACCACCGTGACCGTACTGACCACCAGCCCTATCAACCAAATTTTGGCCACCGGACTGAGCCGGAGCCCCCCAACCCCTAAACCCTCCTCTTCCACCGCCGCGATTACCGCCTCCGTTGCGGCCCGGACCGGCGTGCCCGGCTCCACGGTGGTGGTTGTTGCTGTTTCTCTCCATTTCTCGAAATCTGATCACCAAAGACTAAGAACGACTTCACTCTCTCTCTCTCTCTCTCTCTCTCTCACTCTGCAAGCAGTGTTGTTTTGTGAATGGATGAAGTAAGTGGAGTGCTCATTTATGCAGAGCGAAAAAGTTTGGAGGAATGACGGAAATGGGCTTTCCGTGGTGGCTAAGTATTGAATAGTAAAAGGTGAGATGAATCTGGTGTGATCTAGAATGATCGATTGCAAGTAGGAGAGATTAGAGAATAGAATAGGGAAGAAAATTAAGAGGAAGGAATGTAGCAAATCTATCATAAGATCATTTGGTGTAATTCTAATAATGGATTAAATTTACTCTGTAATCTTTATCGTTCATCTTGTATTATATATTGATCGAACCGTTGAGGCGAAGAAAATATTTAATTGATCGGACGTTAGTGATTACATGATCGAAACATATTTGTTCAATAACTTCAATTAGAAAATTTACAGAAGCAAATTGGTCATTTGTGTCTTTCTATAGTAATTATTTTTTTAGTAACTTCACTTTTATTTAAGTACTCAATAAAACTATGTACCAAATTCACACAGCATTGTGTGGGATCTCATCTATTTTGAGATCCCACACAAATGATTGGAGCCATTTAATTTGTTTTAGATCATTTTGTGAAGGTGGTAAAAAATCATTTCAATCGAATACAAGTAAGAGCTTGATCAATTTGTTCAAGTTTCATTTCTTGAATTGTAGGGACCAAAATGTCAACAAACTTACCGAGCTAAAAGTATTGATGAATAATGATATAGAAAAATGAGAGGAATCTGGTGGGATCTAGAATGATCGATTTGTAAGTAGGAGAGTGGGAAAGAAAGTGAAGGGTAAGAAGGATGGAGCAATTATCATAACATCATTTGGCGTGACTTGCCTTATTTGTCTCCATATCGCTCATTCTATAGTACGTATTGAACATTTGAGATGCACAACATATCAAATGGATCGGACATTAGTAATTGCATGATTGAAGCACATTTGTTCAATTGTCTGTTTTTCCCCAAGCAAACTAGTAGGGTGGTTTGACTAAATAATCCGTTTGGATTATTATTTTTGTTTTTATTTAATTTTTTGCGCATTTATTAGTTTTGCATAATTTTTTTGTGAATTATTAATTTGTCTCAGTGAGAGATATTTAAGAAGTGAAAAATTATGCACAGAATTGAATTTTTTAATAAAGACAAAAAATGTTCTATATAATCCACTATGTTTGACTTTACTCAAAAAAATATTCAATTTCGAACATAGTTTTGCATTTTTTAAATTCACGTCAACACGAACTAATAATATATAAAAATTTAACGCAAAACTAATAAATAAGAATTTTTTTTAGTAAAGACAAAAAAAATACTATCTGGATAAATTATTTTACCAAAACACTCAGTCGTGAGTTGAGTCCAGCATAAGGTATTACAGCAGGGATGCAGTGGATCAGGGCACTGAAAATTGAGTCGTGGTGGTGGGCACCACCACCAAATGGATTGAGGGATTTGAGGTCAAGGCGGTTATGTACGGAAAGCTTCTTATTGGAGTCAATGGGCCCACACGTTCTTCTTTATGAAATCGCGTTCCTTTCGCTTTTGTTCTTTTCCTATCTTTTCGCTTAGTAGTGGCAAGGGTTTTATAGTATTATGATGAAAAGCAAAGATGTAAAAAATCTCCTGATTGGCTAAGGAGTGTTTTGGTTTAAGTAATAAATTAAACTTTTTATTTTGGTATTTAAAAAATTTATACTTTACATATGAGTAAAAGCATTTAAAGTACAAAAAATTAGAAAAAGTTTAGTTTACTACTTAGGTCAAACCCCCTCTAAGGCCTGATTTGGCAAAAAAAAAAAATGTTTTTGGGTTTATGTACCAATAAACCATAAACTCCTTTGGATCAAAAAAGTGTTTTTTGTTGGTTTATTTGGCGTCCTGGCTCCATCTTAACCGTTGGTTTAGAACACGTGTCAGCAAAAACCAACACCGATTTTTTTGCCAAAGGAGCCTAGTTTATTGCCCCAAAAAAAACCTGATTTGGGAAAAAAATAAATAAACAGGTTTTTTTGTAAAAATTCTCATTTGGATCGAAAAAGTGTTTTTTGTACTCCTTACTTTTTTTTTTTTTTTTGGTAAATTAGAAGATTTTTTTTTTTTGCCATTCGATATACATCAGAAAATATTACAGTAAACAACTACACAAAAGATATTTGTGCACAGGTACCCCTTGTCCATTTTGGTTAGCCTAGGGGATAAAAGAATGTTGCATCTTTTACTTCAATTTTTCTTTCCCACACTGTTGGCCCAAATAGCAGCACAAGAAGGGGGTGAATTGTGTATCTCAAATTAAAATGCGGAATTTAAACAAATGCAACACCCAAAAATAAAATTAAATCGATTCAAGCACACATGCAATAATAGATGACAACAAATAAGAGTAAAGGGAATAGAGAAATCAAACACAGAGATTTATCGTGGTTTGGTCCGCAACTTCACGCCCTACTCCACTCCCCAAGTGTGCAACTTGGGATTTGCTGCACTATCTCCAATAGTAACACCTTCTAGCTTCGCGGGTGCTAGAGAAACCGTTACTATGAGCAATTAATATCCCCAATCACTCCAACTATTTTTGACTCCGGTGTTAGTTACACCTAACCCAACTAGTTTTGACTCCGGTGATAGTAACACCTAACTCTCGAGTGATTTTATCTCCAAAATCACTCACAAAAATAATCTCTCACAAGAGTATAAACAATGGTGTACAATCCCTTTTACAAATAAAGATAAAAAAACAAGAACTCTCACACAAGTGTATAGATATCAAGATGAAAGAGTAGAGTTGAATGACTGATTTGCAAGTGATAGCTTCACACGTATTTTCTTCAAAGAGTTCTATCTCATTGCTTCCTTTGTCTTCTCTTTTTATTGATTGACCAAGACCCAATTGAATTGAATTTTTCTCCTAGCCGTTAGAGACAATCAGCTCCATAATATTCCTTAGTATCCTTTCCATTATTCTTGGCTTCTAAGATGCATGTAATTCCCTCATTTACAAATAGCCGTTTGAACCAATGTAAGGCACCAATGAAATCATTCCTTGAGTCACCAATACAATCATCTTTTTATTGCACTCTAGCCGTTGGAACTTGGTTAGGTAGCCATCCATTGTTTCTTCAAATTGCCGACTTCCCTGTAAAGTTCTGACCATTTGAGATTTCCCAAAATAAGAGCTAGTCTATTTTTTCATGCGTGATCTTTGAATCTCCTTCAACATTTATTTTTCATTTGGAGCGCTTGAGCCAATAAAAAAAATGAGGAAAAGATTTGCCTTTAATCTTTTCCTTTTAATTACAATCTTGGCTATTGGAGATAATGATTTGTCGTGGAATCTCTTCTTATGTATCTCATTCAAATTCTACAAAATAAATAATTATTCAAATGAGTACCAATATCATAATATAAATTATATTTCTCCAATTAATAAAATTAATTTTGTTATCATCAAAAATCATTAAGGTTCTATAGAAATCTTTGGGCTAACACACACTTCAAAAATGCTACTAGTATTGAACAGTTGTCTCAAGAAAATGAAAAGAAATTGTACTTGAACAGTGAAAGGTGAGGGGAATCTATTGTGATCTAGAATGATCGAGTGCAAGTAGGAGAGAATAGGAAAGAAAACTAAGAGGAGGAAGGGATCGATGTGCAAATTATCATAAGAACATTTGGCATAATTCTAATAATGGATTAGCTTACGAGTCTACATATATTATTTAATGGTAACATGTCATCTTTACTGTTCATCTTGTACTACATATTGAACGATTGAGCTGCAAACAATATTTAGGCCTAGTTTGCCAATATTTAGGCCTAGTTTGCCAAGCTTTTATCATTTGAGAATGGCATTTGATAAAATCAATTCGCAAACTAAGCCTTAATCGGTCGGACGTTAGTGATAGCATGATCGAAACATGTTTTTTTTGCCATTCGATATACATTAGTGGGGGATTAGCGGAGGAGTTGGTTAGTCCAGAGGGGATCTCGATGCTATCCATAGCCCTAAATCTCATATGCCTCTGTTGAGGCTTGAATCCTGGTCTCGCTCGTGGGGTAACCAAAAGATAACCGCTAGGCTATAAGCCCTTGGTTAAAACATAGTATTTGTTTAATTAGTATATTTTCTAAAGCAAATTGGCCTTTCGTGTCTTTCTATTTAGTAAATTTTTAGAATTATATGTTTACGCACACTGCATTGTATCGGATTTATCTTCGGGTTCCACACAAATGGTCGGAGTCGTTTAATTTATTTTAAGATCATTCTATAAAGGTGTCCGTAAAAAATTAACTCTGTCGAACAGTAAAGCTTAATTAACTTGTTCAACTTTCATTCCCTGAATTGTAGGGACCAAAATGTTAACATACTTATCAGCGTTAAGTGTTGATAATTAATGACATTGAAAGGTGAGAGGGATCTGGTGGGAGAGTGGGAAAGATAATAAAGGGTAAAAAGGATGGAGCAATTATCATCATTTGGCATAACTTGCCTTAAATTATGGGTTTACATAAATTGCCTATTGATAATCTATATTGTGTTAGGAAATATTGTTCCACGTTGCTTAGGAGAGGAATGGGTGATCACTTAATATATATTGGGACCTCTCCACTCATTGTCAATTGGTTTTGAGTTGGATGTTTCCACATGGTATCAGAGCAGGGCCCATTCCACTCTACATTAAAAAAAAAATTCACAATCCACACCCCACCACAGACCAGCCAAAAGGTTGCATGATGATGGATCCAAAAAGTGGCCACACGTAACAGACCTCAAATGCGGCTGCACGTGACTACGTGAGGGGGGATGTTAAGAAATATTGTCCCACATTGCTTATGAGAGGAATGAGTGATCACTTAATATATGCTGGGACCTCTCCACTCATTGCCAATTGGTTTTGAGTTTGATGTTTCCACATATCGCTCATCTTATAATATGTACTGAACATTTGAGATGCACGAAATATTAAATGGATTTGACATTGTAGTAATTACATGATCGAAGCACATTTGTTCAATCATTTGAGGTGCACGAAACATTAAATGGATTGGACATTGTAGTAATTACATGATCGAAGCACATTTGTTCAATCAGAGATAGAATCAGATGGGGCCAGTAGGGGCGGTCGCCCTTGCAAGGAAACAAAAAATCTCTAGTATTATATAGAAAAATGAATTTTTCCTATGAATTATATAGGCTCGTCCTTGCAAAATATTTTGGAAAAAAAATTCGTCATTGTATAATGAAATTCCTGGCTGCGTCCATGTATTCAATTGTCTGTTTTTTTTTTTTTACAAGCAAACTAGTAGGGTGGTTTAGCTAAATAATCCTTTTGGATTATTACTTTTCTCTTTATACAATTATCGCGAGGATTATTAGGGTGATTTCCACATGTAATCCTCTAGCTTGGAATAATTCAGCTCATTCAATAGCCATTCCTTGCAAATTATTGCGAGGATTATCAGGGTGATTTCTACTTATGTAATCCTCTAGTTTGGAATAATTTAGCTCCTTCACCAACGTAATAGACTTATAGTGAATATCAAGTGTACTAGGCATGACGTCAGTCAAAGTGGTGGGTCTAAGGGATTGTTTTCCAATAGATTTTAAAAAGATTTGATAAAATATCACATTTTTGCACCCCTAAGACATTCTGACCCGACCACGTGGAGTGTCAGGTATGGACAGAACGCGTGAGACGCACAAAGGATTTGGTGAGTAAGTCACCCCTTGCCTATAAAAGGGAGACTCATCAAACATCCATGTGGATCGCTCTCTAAGCATTCAATACAAACAAATATCTCTCTCTCTAAATTTTCTAGTACACTTCATCTTTTCCGGTTAGTTACTTGACCGTCGGAGTGCCTTCCCGGACAACCACCACCCGGGCTAGACACTAATGCGGGTGCTCAGTGTGTAGGTCATCTTCTTTGGCCAACACTCAGGGCTCAAGCCAAGTTCATCCATCTCACCATCACTCCGTACCAAACCAAAAGGACTAAAAGGGTAATTCCGGTGAAGCGCCTCCCATACACACCATAGATTTTTCCAAAGGGAGAAACGAAAGAGAAGAGAAAGGAAACGCCGCCACTCGACGCCACAATGTTCAACTCGAACCACTCCGAATCTAGCTAAATCTGCAAGAGCTAAGGCAAATTACTCTACACAATGACTAATTGTTGTAACAACCCGGATTTTTGGAGGAATTTTTTTTCTTTTTATTTAATTCAATTGTTTTCTTTTAATGTTTTGAAAACCTATTTAAATACTATTTGGACCCTAGTGTTGTGTACTTGTATCTATACATACATTACTATTTTTATCCTACTATAAAATCTCTCACACTCACATTTTATCTAGTCAAAATTAGAACCACACCAATTTGGACCATCAATTATTATGAAAGATTGAAAGAGATTTGGAGGAAGGTGATGAGAAATTTCCCAATTAACACATGTCTAGAAATCTCATGGGATTCTCTCCTAGATTCCCTCTATTAATGGAAAGATTGAGTGGAAGGAGGGAGGAAGCTTCCTAAGTTACTTAGTCACTAAGAATAAGTACAATAGAAATTTCCTAGCACCTTCCTATTTCCATTTATGACTAACTTTCCATTTATAGCAACCAAATTCCAATTTTGACCAAATCACCCAATTTTGACTTTCCAATTATGGCATATCTATCCATTTATTGTGTTGTCTCTCTCAAGGAGACACAATCTACCCACTGACGCGCCTAGATTTACTAGCTATTAACTTCCCACCAATTATCAGTACAATTTGTTCCGGAAGGTTGCGTAGTCGCGTAGAACTTACACTGCGTAACTTGACTAGGTGAATTCACCATGTGCTTATAGCATGACGCACCTATTAGTAGCATGACGCACCTATTAATAGCATGATGCACCTATAGATTTAGTGATGCACCTATAGATATAGTAGTCTCGTAGCCTTTATCTCTCCACAGTACAATTTACTCCGGCAAAGTAGCTAGTCGCGTAAAAAGTGAACAGAACGGCTACGTAGTCACATTATTTCCCTTGCATTATTGACATAGCATGACGCGCCTAAGATTTGATGACACACCTATAGATATGGTACTTTAATAGCCTCTTGTCCCTTTGTCAGTACAAATTAGTCCGGGAACTAGCCAATCGCGTAGAAATTACACCGGAAAGACCCGTAGTCACTCTTGCATTATTAGATTAGCCATTATTAACCTAGGGAGAATATATTCCCTCATTTAAGATCGCGTCATAAGATAAGATTGCGTCATAGATAAAATCTTAGCCCTAATAGCCTCATGCTCCTTTGCAGTGCAAACTAGTACCGGAAATGTAGTTAGTCGCGTATTTCTACACTGTAAAATATGACTAGATTTTTACTAGCAATTTCCTAGAAGTTTCCTAACCAAATCCTACTAGATTTTCCTTAGGTTTAATTAGGCGCATGCCTATTTAACCTATAGATTTTTGTCCCCCAAAATCCCCCAAAATCTAGATTTTATTCCTCCCATTTAATGTAGGAAATTTTCTAGCACATGGGAGGAAATTTCCTAGAGAGAGGGGCCGGCCCACTTGGGGGAGGAGGGAGCTCTCTTTTTTCCCCTATAAATAGGACCTCACTCCTTCATAATTTTCACACCAAAATCTTCTCTCATCTTGTAGTTCATGTAGTAGAAATTCTAGTAGTCTTTGGTAGGAAAAGCTTCAAGTTCTTGAGTTGTTCTTGAGAAACTCAATGAAACTCAACCCTCCACCTTCCAAAGCCGCCCTTAGATCTTCGTTTAGTAGTTCCAGCATATCCTCCGGCGTTTCTAAGAAAGTTAACTTTCTTTTCGACGTCGTTACTCCGCCCGTCAACCGTTAGCTTTTTCGACTTCCGATTAACCTCGGAATTAAGGTAATAATCTTTATCTAAGTTTCTACTAGTTATTTTAGCGCAACTTTAATTTTTAGTAATGTTATAATGCTCGGTTTAAAAATAAAATTTAGTAGTTTTACGCTTTCTAAAAAGAAAAGAGTTGTGATTCTAAAAATACTTTTTCGAACTTACGCAGTCGTTATAATGCCCGAATGGAAAATGATATTTCAAATTTACGCAGTTATAATGTCCGATTGATTTTTGGAAAAATACGCGAACGGTGGCATTTTTGAAAAGGTGAAATTATCGACAAATGAGAATTTTCTGAAAAAGACTCCGTGGAATATTTTGGGAAATGAGGAAAATGTTTTATGACTAATTTGAGACTGTGGAATGACCCAAGGCTAACACCCTTGAAAGTCTGTCTAGAATGAGGATGGGTGCTATTAACTGGATATTCGACCCCCTCTGCCTGGGACTTTCCTGGTTATTCTACTGTCGAGAGAACGTCGCCAAAAGAGAAACGATATTTTGAGAGACACGTTTTACGAAGAAATATTGATTTACGGAGAAACATGTTTTACGAGAAAGTGTATTATTTTCAAAACACGTTTTACAAGGAAATATTGAATTATGGTAAAACACGTTTTACGAGGAAACGCTGATTTTAAGTGACACATTTTACGAGGAAATACTGAATTTTAGGAAAATACGTTTTACGAGGAAACGCTGATTTTTGAAACATGATTTACGAGAAAGTGTATTTTTACGAAAAGAGATTTTGAGACACGACACGATACGAGAATTACACGACACGATTTTTGAGATGAATAGTTGACACGAGGAAAAGAGATGAGAATGAAAACAGAGAATTCGTAATGATGATAATGAATACGGTAATGCAACTTTAGTACCGCCCTTCACGTAGTTACGGTCCGTGATGTGGTTAGGACTAAAAGATACGGTAGTGCCGCTGTAGCACCGCCCTTCACATAGATGCGGTCCATGATGTGGTAAGGGCTAAAGCGCGTACAACAGCACGGTGGATAAAGCTTTGTATCACATAGATGCGGTCCATGATACAAGGTGGCTGGAATGTATCACGTAGGTGCGGTCCAAGATACAATACGGTTGAAGTTGTGTTCGTGAGTGTCGCATAATGGATTAAGCTTTGTATCACGTAGATGCGGTTCATGATACAAGGTGGCTGAATTGTATCGCGTAGATGCGGTCCACGATACAATACGGTTGAAACTATGTTCGTGTGTGACGCGGGGTGATCGGACTTTGTATCACGTAGATGCGGTCCATGATACAAAGCAACCGGATCCTCAAGCGGAAAGGTTGGTGAAAGACGGGCCAATAACTTTCAGAGTGATGAGAGATGGTTGAAATGATTGTAATGAATGAGATGATTGTGATAATCAAAACATGAAATTTGAAGAAGAATGCCTATGATGATAACGAGAAATGAGAGCGAGACACATGTTTACCACCACGTTTACTCTAATTTATGTTGACATTGACACGAGCATATTTACACTGACACTGTTATATTTAAAACTGTTTTTGGATAAACTCATGTTACTACTTTCGAACCTTTATATATTGTTCTAGAATTGCTAGTTGGGATTTGGGTAGAGTTATTGATGGGCGTTTTCGCTCACAGTGTTGCACTTGTGTAACCTGGCATAATACCATGATGTTGCTTGGCGACTCGGACGTATTATGTCAAACTATAGAGATGAACATGAGGAGTACTACAACTTGAGAGCTTATGGAGCTGGACAGGACACTGCCGTGGCTAATGGACGTACAATGGAGTAGAGAAACCCTAGTTGACCTTGTTTTAAATAAATGTAATGGTAGAGAGAATTTTTGTTATGGAATACTGTTGTAAGACTTATTTATTATTTTATAATAAATATAATGTTCCCAAAAATCAGGGGCGTTACAATTGTTGTGTAGTTTGTGGAGATAATTGGAGGTCAATAATAAAAATTATCTAATCAGCATCAGGACTACCCCCGTAACAAATGACATTGACCTAAAAACCCAAATTATATTGAAGGTGATCTGCAAAATAAATATGCAAAGAACAATGTGAACCATCAAATTTGTGGATGCTCCTTGGCACATCGATATTTACAACGGCAAAAATTGCAAGGGCGCCCACAATTGGAGAGAACAATAATGAGCACGGTTCATTGCCCCGGCTACATGTTACAAAAACAAAAAATCTACGCGTAATGCAAGGACAGTGCAGATGCACCGTGCAAAAGTATTTTTAACGGTCTAGATTGTATTTACTCTTTGACCGGTAAGAATGTTCTTCGACCGGCCAAAGAATAATCAAGATCAGAACCATTGATTTGTTGAAACGCATGGTGCAGATGTGTGCGTACGTGTTGCGTACGGATAGTCGGGTTGAAAAAGAGTAATCTAATGTTATAATTTCTCTCACATCCAAAACCAAAAAGCAATATTTTTGGAGACATAAAATGCAAAGTAAAGAAAGGAAAGGAAGGAAAAGCCGTACTGTATGTACAAAGATTAACTCCACAAGATCATCACCACAGAAGATCTATTTACCATTGATCTGTGCTTGGACGTCGGTAATCATCGGTAGCAATATGAATTTTTTTTTGAAGCAATTGAGTAATCTTACTCAAAAATTCATAAAAGTAATTTTGCTTGAGTCAAGCATTTTTTATTTTATAGATTGAACTAAGAATCTAAAATTCCCATAAAAGATGAGAGCTTGAGAGGGATCATATTCAGAAATCACATTCATATTCCAATCAATTTGGAAACCCAGATTCCAAAACCAGTAGACCCACCTCTTACTCCCTCTTTCTCTTGGCTCCTATTTCTGAGAGAGAGAGAAACAAGAACAACAGCAATTTTTAAGGACAGATCGAACAAATCAAACTTCACAGATAACGTTTATCAGGAAATTTCGCACAGGATCAGCACAAACTTAATAGATAATTTATATAAGGACATGATATTCCATCGTTTACTCGACACACATGAAAACACACCA
>JAXBDA010007756.1:0-16678 GCA_036023075.1 Gaultheria prostrata
CCATAGTTGTAGGATATTTCCCTGTAATCTTTTATTCTTTCCTTGTTAATGTTTGTACTATATATATTGTACAACTACGATGAATGGAATGTATCAGAAAACTATTCCACAATTGTGTTTCTTGATAGTTATTTCTCTTTGGGTCCGTGGTGGAGCTTGATCTTCACGGGGAGGGTGTCAACTTTGTTGGGATGTCTCTCCGTGGTGTGATGCCTTCTCCTCTGTTCCTTTTAATATTTGTAATTCGTTTTCGAAAATTAATAAAATCTTTTTTGCCGTTAAAAAAAAAAAATACAGTTGACTACATAAAAATAAATAAAAAATGTACTGTTGTTCTATATTTTTGCTCTGAGCTAACACTTAACCATGGAAAGCCATTCAAAGCATTAGACGACGGCAGGGTGAACTGGGAGATCATGCCACAGCGTTTGACGACCCAATGGAAATTGAAAATGGATCATTTTCAGTCTAAGTTTTGGACTAGAAGAGACCGTAGTGGTTCGGCACAAATTTTGGACCTTGATTGCAAGAAATGGACGATCTAGTTCTTGACTGTCTCATGTAGTATAAAACATGGGCTGAAGAAATTCCAGACCCATTAAAATTTCCAGCCCCCAGTCCCTGAACCTTGTTTGGCAAAATATTAGCGAACGCCTTAATACAGCCTTTATTTTAAGTCAAACTTTTGTCGTTTTGACTAGATTAAAACACCAAACAAAAAACGTGAACCAAAAATAGTTCATTTCACTCTCAGTTTTGTGGGCTATTAGTTTTTTGCGAATGGTAGAAAACATAGGATATCCTTATTGTTAACTCTATCGAAAGCATGTAAATCACACTTGACTTACATAATGAAGCGCAGCAGAATACTTCGAGCTTTCCAAGATCGATGGACTGAGACACGCTCTACAAGCACAAACTGAAAACACCAGCAAGCAAGAGACCCGAACACCGTCTTCTATCCTCATCGTGTAGAGAAGACTATCGGAGCCTACTCTTAATATCCACACTGCAAATCATAGGGTTCATAGATGGAAACCCTAGAGAGATAAGATATTGATAGGAGAATATTTTGGGGAGAAGGAGGTAACTCGAACTCTAATTTTTTTCTTGTGTGTATTCTCAACTATCTGCAGATCTATATTTATAGATAAAGTCCTAGAGTTTAAACTCTCGTAACAGATAGAGATAAGAGTCCATTATGTATCATCCTTCTAACCAACCCAATCACTTAACCCATGTGGACGATCCATGTGGGTTGGGTCGGTCTATAATACTAACACTTATAATAATGGAAAATTCTATGTACGATCATCTGTCGTTATTCTTATTGATGAATTTCTCCACCTCATACTTGGTATTCGACATATTTAATGAAATCCTAGATTGAAACCATAACTTGGTACTCTGCTAGAAACCCTAACCACGAGCTCTGATACAACTTGGTTGCGCGATTTTGCGGAAGACACAACGTTTCTAGCAAGCACAATCAATTTAGTATGAATGCAAACAATAAAGATCCTATGTACTCTGATCATCAATAAACAAATTCTCTCTCCGCTCCCGTGGACGTACCCGGTTTTGGGGAACCACGTATATTCCTATGTTGATTCTTTACTGTTTATACTCGTATATCGTGTGCGTGTGTGATCCGATCCTAACAGTAATGATTTTCATATGCAATATAGATTTTTTTCGATAGATCTCAATTAACATATTTCAAATTATTATAAACATTATACATTGTAAAATATAGACAATTGTTTGAAAAAATCAAAAAGTAAAAGTGGCACAATAATTTAGGACGGAGGGAGTATATTTATAGAGCAACTCATGGGCCCAGCTGACCAATGAGCCTCTTCATTAAATTGAAGCCACACAAAATAAAAACTACAACTACATCAAAATCATCTTATCGAAAACCGATGAATACACAATTGGGACACGTTTATATTGGAAAAAACATACAAATGTGTTCAAATAAGTGTACAAGATAGTATTGTTTTTAATAGAAATGTGTGCAAATCAGTTATTGATTAGTATCCGATGAACATGATTTTTGATACAATTGAAGTTCTCAGCAATTATATACAACGTAAATGATTCCAATTATTCATTTCAAAAAAAAATATGATTCCAATTATTGTTGTGTGCCCGGCATATGCCCACAAAGTCCAAGACTTAGAGATGGCCTTGATGTAGCCGCTTCGAACGATTGTACAACTAACATGATTAAAGAAAAGGCGTGACCAATAATGGAGTGTTTATTGTTTAGCTTTGTTGCAGAAGAAGCCGGAATTGGAAGCGTAGCACGTGTTTAGGGAAGCCAACAAACGTCTGTAGTAAAGGTATCAAGGAGAACAAGAAGTCCTGGATTGCTGTGGGTTCAATTATTTGGAGAATTTGGTTATGCAGGAATGATTTGGTGTTCAACTCCAAAAAAATGGGTACCGGATGTGGCATGCAGGATGGCTATTTCGGATGCAGTGGATTTCTTAGAAGCCAACGATAACGAAGTGCAGGTCTCTACATTTTCTCGTGCATCACTCTCAGGTTCAGATTATCGATGGGAAAAACCCGGTATAGGTTGGCTAAAAATCAACTTTGATGGAGGGCTGGGTCATTGTAAGAGGACTGGTGGTCTTGGCATTGTTATTCGGGATTATTGTGGAAGATTCAGGGCAGCTAGGGCAGTTCACATAGAGAATGTTATGGAACCGATGGTTGTTGAAACAATGGCGGCAAGAGAGAGTTTGTTGTTCGCTCAAGAGTTGGGACTGCAGTTGATAACAGAGAAATGAAGATTGTTATTCATATATAGGTGTTTTGATTTCTGATATCAATCGTCTTAGGCAATCGGTTAGTGAGTTGGAAGTTCGTTTTGTTAGAAGGAATGGCAATTTTGGGGCTCACTTTGTGGCCAAGAATGCAATGGGAGGGAGTGGATCTTGAACATGGGAGTTTTATCGCCCCCCCCGGTTGTTAGTGTCCCTACAAAGGGATGACAAAAAAAAATGTCAAAAGATGATCGAACGGATGTTATTATTGACGAACAAAAATTAACTGATGTTTGGCTTACGGCAAGCCCAAGAGGCCCCCTAAGGCCTAAACCCCTCTCTATCTCCATTTTAGGGAGTCAAATCCCAAAAACAAGCTCCAAGAGTCTCCCTAAACCCCTCCCTAAAATAGAAAATGCTACAATATCCCCCAAAATCCCCCCCCCCCCACCCCCCATTTGGGAAGACACTGTTCACTGCCCTCTCAAATATTTAATTCTCTCTCTCTGTCCTCCCCAGCCGTTCTCTCTCTCTTTCTCTTCTCTCACTCAATTTTTTATTATTCTTTCTCTCCCTCTCCCTCTCCCTCTCCCTCACTTTTCCATTTCTTTATTATTTCTCTCTCCCTCTCCCTCTTAATAACATTATTTAATTAAAATAGGGAGGGTTATAGAGAGAAATTGTTGGAGAATTTGTAAATGAAAATTTAGGGAGGCTGTTAGGGATGGCAATAAGCCAGTTGGATTAGTTCTTGTCTTCGTTCAATATTTTCCACATTTGTTAGTTTGAAGTGAAATTTTTTCGAATTATTAATCGTTTCGACAAAAAAAATCAAAATTTAAAACAAAGAAAAAAAAAGTCAACTAGCTTTTTAGGTCAAATCCGAGCTTAATAAAAAAAAATGTTGTGGAGGCAATATTCTACACAGCCCAATCTGCACCCTAGCCATTATGGTAAAGGCACTTTAACGGCTGAAGTAGCTAATATTTTCAACTTTGGGGTAGTTAAAGTTAAAGTATAGAGCAAGAAGTAATTATGATACTTCAAGTGGTGGAAACACGGGGGTTCTGCAGTCCCAAGGGCCTATCAACTCTAATTCGGATTGTTTATCTCGATAATAAATGGTCCAGATTTAAAATAAATCTTTTCAGAGTTCTTCTCCGGAAGAATTTTATTTTAAATTTGAACAATTCCAAACACTTTTGGACGATCTGGGGTTGTGTTTAGTTTGAGTTTTGGGTTTTGGTTTTTGTAATGATTAGAGGGAGAAATAAGGATAATAATTAAAAAATAGGGATTAATAATTAGAGAGAGAGAGAAAAATGAAAATAATATTTAAAAATAGAGGTAATAATTGGATAATGATGACGCAGTTTCCGGCGCGACTCGATGAAGCACCTGCAAAACAGAGTTAGACTAGGGACACCGGTGTGGTGTTAGCCAACCAGCCTCCGCTGGCTAAGTCAGTCCTTTTACGTAGTAGAATTGAATATTGTTCAAGTAAGGATTACTGGAACAACATACCTTGATTATGTTACTTGAAGTCGTTTATATAGGCTAACGGAGTGATTGAGTCCTCGCAGGACTTGAAGTCTCACCAATGCTTATCTTATTAATGCCTTTGGCTTATCGAGTCTCGCATTCTTGAACGGAATGAGACTTTCAATATCATTAGGAATCTTACGGATAAGCCACTGAGCTTCTCGAGCTTTATCTTGATCTTGTTGATGAAGAGTTTGAGTCCTTTTAGGACTTCTAGGCCCCTTGGGGTTACTACCATTGTCAGGAATATAAGAGCAAGCTGTTCTTGCCCTCCTCATAGCTCAGGCCTGGCAGTCCGAGTTGACCTTTGGCTGCTGAGTTATGCTCATCAGATAAGGCCGCATCTATGTACTCCTCAGTCATGTTGATGCTCGTTGAGCCTCTCTTGATCTCTTCTCGGGCTCTTTACGCCGAGCCGGGCTTAACAGGGTTGAGCTGACCTGGTGGTCAGTTTAGCCCTATCAGATAATAATTGAGAAAACCGGGTCTTGAAATCCGAAACGAACAAGGGCCTGGATGACTGGATTGGGTTGGCAATACCTGCTGACCCATTCGGATAGCAGATCCCAGATTCGTTTCGTAGTTATTTTCAAAAGATTTCACATTCGACACTCTAAAGGATAGACTAATCGTTAATTTTATTCCTTACACTTCTGGTGGTTGATACTTCCAGGCTTAACCCTAGATGATCAAATAATATTGTGGGATAGGTGATATCTAAAAATTACTCCTGCTAACAGTATAAAAATACATTTCACTATATGTTTTGAGAGTGCAACTCAACCAAGAAAAGCTAAATTTTGTTTTTTGCCAAGTCAACTCTAAAAAGCCATTCAAAGAAACAACAAACACTATCGATTTTAGGCCTCCTTCGGGCAAATTTTTGGGGAGTTTTTTACACTAGTTTTTTGGTTATTTATTTATTTATTTTTTATTTTATCTGTACTTCTGTTCACTCGACAACAGAAATTGAAAGAGTTAAAAAAATAAAAAATGTGACCATATTATTATATTTTTTTATTCCTCTCATTAAAACAAAAGATGTGACGCAAAAATTATACAGAAAAGCCATTCAAAGCACAAAACACTGGCATTTATACAATAGAACATCTTGTTACAAGAATCTACAAACAGATATGAACAAAAAAGTTCACTTTTTTTTGTATCCCCTCCTCCAATTGAATAAAAAGGAAAATAAATAAATTCTTTAAAAAATCGTGCTAAAATATTGAAGGAAGAAAATTTGAAGCCCTGGTCAAACCTGGGCAGTTTGAACCGGTCCACTCGGACTGTTCTCAAGCTGAGCAAGTGGAAATTCCACCAAGTGATAATTCTTTCATTAAACTAGCAGACATTTTTTATAATTAAACCGGTAAACGATCCATTTCGGCAGATATTAGACCCGGCTCGTGATCTCCTTTCGGCTCCAAACACTTGAACGACGGCATCTTCACCGTCGTCTTCCTCGACGATGTGGACCCATCGCCCATGACCTTTGGAGACTGAACCAACGACGAAGACCGGGAAAAGAACGGCGGCGCCATCGTAAACACCCACCGGTCTGACCGGCCCGACTTCATCCCCTGGTCAAATCGCCTGAACGACCTTGGCCCTCTACCACTTCCCTCCCCTAACCCCGGTCTGTACCTTTGCGAAGTACTACCTTGACCACTTGGCAAAACTACCATACAGCTCGTGGTCCGGTTCAGCGCCCGGCTCTTCATCATCTGCTTCCTCACGTCCTCCGGTAATCGAAGCGTGAACCGCTCCGTGTTCTCCCCCGGGTTTACCAACGAGTGCCCGGTCGAGTGCGACCGAGGATACTTTCCAAACATTTTAGCCCGGAACTGGAAGGACCGGGTCCTCGGCGGCCGGGTCTGGTTCATGCTCTTACTCCTGTCCATCGCTTGACGGGGCGGAATAGCACTATCATCGTGTTCTTCCTCCTCTCCCTCACCAACCTGAATCGACACGTCGTCGTTCCGAGGGGTCGAAAACCCATCTTGATCATCCGAATTCTCGGCTCGGAATTCGGGTACTTGAAGTGTCTCGCCCGGTTGTGGAACCAGATTAGCTCGACAAACCGGGCAAGTCACGTGCGAGCCAAGCCAAACATCTATGCAATCGGGGTGGAACACATGGTCGCACTTCGGAATAAGCCTAAGGGTATCCTCGTCTTCGAACTCGTTCAAGCACACGGCGCACTCGAGCGCGCCTTTCCCGATCTTCATCCCTTTCACCGTCGAGTACTCGAACGTCGGGAAGGTCTCGATCACCTCAGGATCGAGGCCTCTCGCGGCGTTGCGGCGGCGCAGGGAGTCGCGGATCCCGCCGAGGGGGCGGACGCTGCCGCGGGCCCCGGTCGCATCGGTGCACTGGCGGAGGTAGATGGAGAAGAATCCCATCAAGAAGAGTGCCGCGATTAGGACCACGATTATGATGGCCATAGACGGGGTGAAGTTCGCATAGGGGTATTGGGTGTTCGGTGGGGGGGGCTGCGCAGTGGCCGGAGAGAGAAAAAGTAGAAGCGAGAGATAAATTATCGGAGGGATAGTCATAGTGTGTACCGCCACCATGGTTTGTCTGTCCCTCTATTTTAATCCGCGAATCAAATGATTATATTTTTTTTGGTAGTGTTTTCTGTAGTGAGTTGATATGAGTTCGGATCGGGGTCGGGAGCGGGAGTCGGTGGGAGTGGATGGAGGAGAGGAGGACAAGTGTTCTTTTAGTTTATGTAGAGAGGTAAATGGATGTAGAGAGAGAAAGTAGGTGGAGAGAGAGTATGAATCCGAGAGGAAGAAAGGGGTGAGGGAGAGCTAGGTGTCGTGTGATTCAAGATAAAGACTATGAGCTCTGACTTTACGGGAGGGGGAAGTGGAAGGTCGTATTAATCGCACCTTCTTCTTGAATTTACTCTACTCGTTTAGTTAGTCCGGTCTTGCTTGCGTCTGAGGTGACGTAAACTAGTACAAGGACTCATGAGTAATTATTCAATGTTTTAGGAACAGTTGTGAGGTGTTTTAACACTTTTTTTTTTTTTAAGAAAATAATTTTCACATCACTTTTTTTTTAAAAAAAATGCTCTCTCTTCCTCGTCTTGTAATGAATTTTTACGTGTAATTTTGTTACTAAAAATCAAAAGCTGAGTGCATTTATAAGAAAGGAACCATCTCCGCTCCCGTTTCTCTCTAGTTTGCAATTTTGTAGGCCTGTAACGGGTACACAACGATTATCGGAATCGTTCATGTCGGAATCGTTCATGTTGTACAGATCATTGAGAAATTCAATCACACCCAAAAAGTATGTTAACAAGATATTGGTTGATACTTGATCAACACACATTTATATAAAACAACACTCACGAATGGGTTTGAATACAGTGTGAAAAGAATTTTTTTATTCAGTATAAATGTGTATCGACCACATATCAATCTATATTTGATCAACATTATTTTAATTTGAATGGATTATAATTGTCTATGAGATCTATAACATAAATAATTTCGATCATTCTTGCGGGCCCGTTACTGGCCCATAAAATTGCAAATTGGAGTGGACCGGAGAGAATCAAACTAGGGAGGATTTGGTTTCCTATAAGAAAATAGGGTGTGAAGGTCAGTACTCTATTTTATATATGATTGTAGAACAATTGAATCCGTGCCTGCACGACAACTGATAGAAAAAATATGAAACAAAAATATTGTGGGAACTTATTTTCTTAACGCAATGTATGTTTGTAAAGATAGATTTGTAAATAGGCTTGATTGATCGCTATCGAATAAGGTGCTTTCAAATTTTGGGTTCATCTTTGGACCAATTAAATTTGAAATAAACAAATTATAAGAGCATCTAAAAATTTTAGACTAGGTCAATTGTCACATTCAAGTATCTTTTCATCAAATATCCTCCACCATGTTATATACTTCCTCCGTCCCAAAATGTTTGGCACACATCAACTATTCACATCTCTCGAATAATCATCTATATTTTCTAAGGTATAATGAATTATATATGCAATATGAGTCTTGTATAATTGATTTTGCTTAGTTTTATTAAACAAAAAATTTCAAATCATAAAAAGTAGTATAAATTACAAAATAAAAATGAATTTTTGAGAGGTGTGAATAGTATTTTTGGCCAAACATTTCGGGACGGAGGAAGTAGTAAATAAATGTGGTTAACATAGACATGAAGTATATATTACATGACGGTGCTACAAAAATACGTGGAGTATTACGCGGCGTGCAAAAGCACCTGATAACTTTTCTTTTGTCACATATTGGCAGGCTGGCAGCGTGCCACGTAGCCTCAAGGTGACCTTTGATGACAAAGATAACTATTGTTTGAATTTCGTTTGGGGAGAGAGGCATCAGAGCAAAACAAGGATGTAATCATGTATAAAAGACTCGTTCTTGGTTAATTTGTTATATTATGACGGCGGGATTGGTTCTCAAGATTAGTAAGATATACGCGTAAATTAGCTTATACCCACTTGGTTATAATTAAAAAAAAATGCAACTAATTAGTTCTACTCCTACTTTAAGTGCTGTATCGATGTTTCTCTTTATTAGGCTTTGCTAGAGTTAAAAGACTTATAGCCCATTTATCAAGCGAATAAGAGAGAGTGGGAGATAAAAGGTGGATATAATATGAGCAGACATTGTAAGAATGGGGAATTAGTTGAAAAAGTGCTTGCATGTTCGGTAGTTGCAATGGGTGGATAAGAGTAGATGGATGAAAAAAGTATGAGAAATTGGTTGCCCTTATATTATCTTTGTAAAGAGAATACAAAATGGATTCAAGGATTTTGGGAATTGGGGGGCACATTGGTAATTCCCACACCTGGTCGATTAGCTAACAATGGGGTGTGTGATAAGATAAGCTAAGACTCTTGTGCGTGGTAGCTTCTCCGAAGGAAAAGCAATGCAGGTGCTAAGGGCGAACCAAACACAGGATAAATACCAACCCTTTTAAATTATCATAGCCCCGCCTTATCCCATCGTCTTCTCCCCCAAGGAGTCCCAGAAGAGAAAAGTGGCTTGGTCATAGGACTATGGTGAAACCAACATAAACATGTGATGGATAAGAGTGTCAAGACATCTCGTGGTGGTGCCCTAAGACTACTGAATAATTACTCTTAGAATGATGAACCAATTTCACCAGAGATCCTTTGTACCAAAATTTTGGTGTACCCATGTACAAAGTGATTTTCAACCACAGAAAATGTGTAAGCCAAAATTTCGATGATAAGAAACTTTAGTAAATTTTCTCCTCACCAAAGGTACTGTTAGTTTTCGAGATGTGAAGTTTGATTCTTTTGGGTAAAGAACAACTCCAGTCTTTACTCAACCCCAAACTCTAATCAAAATCTCAGTAAACCCCTAAAAATTCTTCTACAATTTTTACCCTTCTTAGAGCAACCCAACAAACTCCTTAAATTGGCTCTCATCCCTATTTTAGGGAGCCAAATCCCAAAGTTAGGCTCCAAGAGACTCTCTAAACCCTTCCCTAAAATACAAAAATGAATAGTGCCTCCCTAAAAACCCTCCCATTTAGGGAGACACTATTCACTCCCTACCCATTTTTTTATTTTTTCTCTCTCCTTCCCCTGGCTGCTTTTTCTTTTTGTTTTTTCTTTTTTTTCTCTCTCTCTCTCTCTTGTCTCTCTATTACTTTTCCCCCATATATTATATTTTATTAAAAATAGGGAGGGTAATAGGGAGTGTTGTTGGAGTGTTGATAGAAAAAGTGTCAAGTTATAATAGATATATGTACTTTACACTACCCAATTTATCAACTCATTGTTTGGGTTGCTCTATCACCAAATAGAAGGACTCTAAATTTCCCCCCATCGACTCTAAATTGTGCAAGGCCCGGAGATGCTCAAAGTGAGGCAACTGGCTGCGCATGTTGGGAAGTGTTTGACAGTTGACAGGCTTCTAGAGGCGGAGTGATATTAGTGACCTCTTTGTTTTTGTTTTCCTTTTAAGAAATGGGTTGACTGCTGGTGGCATTAATGAAAAGTCCTTAGAATAAGAAGACCTCGTGACATTTCGAATAGTATTATTAAACTACTAGTTCAAACGAAGCTGCTACGCAATGATCACCAGTTTCGAACCACGTGTACAGAACTACATATATTCTCCCCCTCTCTCTCTCCGAATATGATTCCTTTTACATTGGACTAGTCAGATAATGTGAAAAATGCGTGACCAGAGATGGGCCCTTCATAGCATCTTCTCAAAGCTCTTAAAAAAGTGTTAACAGTACCATCTTGTTTGGAAGGGTTTTCGAGAACCGGTTCATAAAACTCTTGTTGAAAATCCAAATGGGTTTTTGAGAACTAGTTCTCAAAGCCCTTCAAAAAAGAAAAGAGTAGATAACCCATTGGGAAAACCGAACAAGAGAGGGTTTTCGAAACCCGGTTCCGAAAATTCAAACGAACAAACCCTACTAATTTTTAGAGGTGGTAAATCGGTGGATTAATGCCGTCATAGTTTAAATATAGATGAATTGAATATAGGTCGGAAGGTAATGTCGAAGGAGTTGCATATGAGCGGGTTGAATACCATTCAATACCACTTGTGAACCCATTTCAATCTGATATGTATGTATACAGTTTTTAAAAGTTGTAATATATCTAAACATGGGTCCATAAATAATGATCACGGTCAAAACAACTTCATCATAGAAATATGAAAAATCATATTTTCCCTTATAATTAGTCAATGACTTTAATAATTATTCTGTCTTGCACTATAGAAGTACTAGCGGCAAGTCCATGCTATGCACAAGACGAATTCAAGTGTGTTAAGTTTACGTGAATCTTGAAATAAAGATAATATACATTTGATTTAATTTTCATAAACAAAAAAAATTCTTTCCGTCCCAATTGTTGGTCTTTTTTGGTTTCTACTAAAAAGTGTCTTTTTCAAGTGAAAAAGTAAACTGCACATTTTGAGAACATTTGTATAAATGGCTTTGCGTGTTTCCCATTAATGTTTGACGTTCCTCATCACGAAACTATATAGTATAGATTTAGTCCAAAAATCCCCACGCATAATCTTAAAAAAGCTAAAACCTTGTCTATTGCAACACTTTGAGATTGGGTTTCCACTTGTAAAATTTTGCATACACAGATACACTATAACTTTTTTTTCTTTGTTTGACTTGTGAGGTTAATTCCATAATTTGAAAAGATAAGAACAAATCATAAATAAAAAAAGCCCCAAACTGATATCCCAAAAAAAAAACTCAGGCTTAATAATATTATCTCTGCAACAAACCCGTGCTATGCACGACTGCAAATAATTTTACTGCCCCACAACGATTTTTTTCAAGTGCCATATATCTGTACAATTATTATCCCAGAAAATTTAACTAATTATCCAAAGAAATTTAAATACATGGCTTAAGGTATTGACAAAAAAGTTTATCATTAGGCATTTTATGACCATTCATTAATTTTCTGTCTATCCCGCTATCAATGGTGTTTATAGCTATATGAATATACGAAAAATTAGCATGGTTATGATTCTTGTTTGGGATAGTACAGTATATATAATTGTAAAAGAACTGATCTTGGAATAAGTAAAGGAATAATCAAATTGAACATGATGTAAAGTAGTCTACTCTACGAATAGCAAATATAATTGGGAAATGCTAACGGATGCAATGTTGCGCCTGTTAATGGTACAAAAAGGTACACTTGTGGGTCTCACTTGTACTTTAAAAGTGTACTTTATAGTACAAGTAAGACCTAATAAGTGTACTTTTTTGTACTCTTAACGGGCGCAATGGTGCGCTCGTTAGCAAGACCCAATATAATTAGTTAATCATTTTTTTAGAAGTAATTTCTGAGCAACTCTAAGTCTTCAAAGGATGAGATGAGATTATAGTCACTTGAGATAGAAGTATAGCAAACAAACTCGACCGCCACAGTAGTGGACTTGTGGCTCAAACAAGCAAGGAGTTGGAAGGAAAATTTCAATCAAATAATTATCTTGATCTAAAATGCCAACAAAAGAATAAATAAAAATGCATACATAAAATACAATATCAAACCGGTAATTGTTTGTGAAGTCACTCATTTCAAGCTCGAAAATGAGTTTCAGTGTAGCGGTGGTGGCAACAATGGTGGTAACAACTGATGGTGTTTGTGTGTTTATGCCGTTTAAATAGAAAGACATACTCGAGTAATTGGTATATATGGAACTTTAATTTTATTAAAAAAATTCAGAGTAGAAGATTTTTCGTAAGTTTAGAAAGATAATCATGGTTACAAAAGGTTGCCATTTTGGATGAAAGAATTGATAAGGAAAACATGCATGCATTTGACAATTTACATGTTCATCTCATTTTGGAATTAAGAGCCCCAAGGATATTAATTACCACAGTGGGGAATTATTAGTCCAGGAATAATAATTTCATTACCTATAATTGAATACATCTATAGTTTTCATGAATGCTTTAAAACCAGACTGGTTTGATTGTGCAAACCGGTCTACTTATATTTTTTTTTTATCAAAATTGTAATTTTTAATTGTTAATTGCATTTATAATGTAATATTTATTACGCAACAACGACGTCACGAGTCACCCCAATTGACCCACCGGTTCAATTGGTCATCCATCCACCTGGTCGCATTTCCGATTTTCTCACAAATCTGATTTTCGAAACATTGATTTTTATGGTTAATTATTATTTTTTATTTCCATGTTTTCAAGTAGGTGGAAAGAAGTGATTGGAACAAATTTCCATAACATCAAGGAGCCATTTGATGTTTCCTTTTTATCTCTAATTTGAATTTGAAATTTTTAATAGTATCCAAATCTTGACTATACTATCCCATACGGGTATGTAAAGAAGGTAAATTTTTGAATGAGATACAATCAGTGGATAAGTTTATGGAGTGATAATAAGAGTATATAACATGTGTTGCGTGTAAATCAAATGACAACCCAACCAATTCATGCCACTTGTCGCAACCATAACTCTTCTTGTGAAAAGTCATTCTGAAATACTAATATAGATTTTAATTTTTTTTAATTACCCAATGTGTTTGTAATGCACTTCCTAATTTACTCTTTTTTTGGGGGGGGTTGAAGTAAAATTACTACTCTATATTTTTTAAGTCATCAGTAACTTTATCAGTTTTAACGTTTTTCATATTAATGATGTGGGGCTTCCCGTGAGTGTGAAGATAATACTCCCTCCATTTTGATTTGTTTGTTCCTTTTTTTTTTAGGGATGACAAGTTCCACAAACTCAATAGATACCCGCTCCGTCCTGCATATTTGGAGCTGAATATTATTTAATTTTTCATCCAATAGGAGCGAGTACGGTGGAACTTAAAGAATCCTCGGTAGAACATGGAGCGGGTATAATTTTGTGATATCCACCTCCAAATAGCCGTACCTACCCCTTCCTAAATTGTACTCCCTCCGTTCCAAAATGTTTGCCCCCCACGAAACTACGTGCAATTTTCAAACTAAAAAATAATTTAGTTACAAAAATAATTTTCTTAGCAATATGGATCTTGTTTGATAGATCTCATTGAGAACTTTAATATGGTGCAAAAAAAATTTGAAAATTATTTTGGTAAATATATTATTTTTTAGTTTGAAAATTGCACGTAGTTTCGTAGGGGGCAAACATTTTGGAACGGTGGGAGTATATTTTTTTAATGATTGTATGCATATATGCGTTCATATAGTAGATAAATGTATATGTATGTGTAGAATCAACTTCCAATAGGGGCCCCTTATTGAACTTTACCATAAGGACCTAGCCAATTTTCGTGTTTCCGGACCTAATTTTGATGATCCAAACCGCTCAATGTTTTTAAAGCGTGTTTTTAAGGGCCCCCGCGAGAAATCATAAAAAAAAGATACTCGGAAGGGCTTGATCCGATCAGTTTTTGATAATCAGTTTTTGATAAAAACGCTATGTATAACGTTTTTATCGAAAACTGGTCGGATCAAGCCCTTCCGGGTATTTTTTTGTTATGATTTTCCTTGGGGACTTTAAAAACGCGTTTTAAAAACATTAAGCAGTTTGGACCGTCAAAATTACCTCGGGAACAGTGAGGTTCTTATGGTAAGTTCAATAATGGGCCCTTATTGGAAGCTCCTTGTGTATGTGTATATATAAGTATGCATAAATGTATAATTTGTGTACATTGTTCTGGATTAAAAGTATATATACTTGAGTGTTAAAAAAAAATTCATGATGGTAATTGAAATTTTATATAATCTTGTTGGACTATATTTTTTTATAACATTCTATTCTATGTTGTTTAAATTTTTTTTTTGTTATTGTAGGACACATAAATTATTTTTGTTTAGATCTTATTGTTCTTCTTTTTTTTCCACTAGTTTGGATATGGATTACCCGAATATACCCGATCTCCAATGGGAGGTGGGTATGGTGAATTGTCCATTATCCCTTTTGGGTATGGAGGTGGGGATGGGGTGAAATTCCCAATTGGGGATCCGGGATAGAATAGGGCCCTCCGATTCATACCCTTTCCGTTGCCATCCCAACTTTTTTGACTTATACATGTTCCAAATCGACTGCATTTTGAAAATTAATGAATCAGATTATGTCAATTTTGAAATCAATGCATAAAAATTGGTTTTCTTAATAAATTGGAAATCCGAGAGTGGACAAATAAATCGGGACGGAGTGGGTAGCATTTTAGTTTTCAGGTTTAGCCGCCTTGTGGTCCCATTGCTCGTTCTAGAAGTTTTCAAAACAAGAAAGTCTATTTTTAGTATCTTTTTTCAACTTTGTCTATTTATACAGCACCATTGAATATGCATTTTTTGACCTCAAGAATTTTCAAGATTACATTGCACAATTGATTAAGGATACTATTCTAAATATTCGGTCCCGTACATGCGAAAGACATCCTGGGAATTTTGATGTTGAGATTTAACACAATGACTACTGACTAGAAATTTCTTGTTCGTCCATGGGATTGATTTCATTAGCTCATGGGCCCCCAATCTCCGATTTGGGGTTCTCTACAACACTACCACCGTAGGGACCTCAATGTAAGGATATTAATTGTGGGTTCTCCGAAATCATCATTTGGGATCAGAACAGTTCATTTTTCAGGAATATTGAGCACATTATTAGTATAAAAAATTATGATAATCGGAGATTGGTAGACACACAACTAAGATAAATTTTGTCTTACAGTATATTCTCTAAATAACATTGGCCAACCATTTTAGTAAAAGAAATGATATTCGACCATATAGCTACCAATGTCCAATTAATTTGATATTTTACATAAATGATTTACTCAATATTTCTGACAAATTGAACGGTTGCGATCTCAAAAATAGATTATAGATGACCCATATTAAGGTCACATGTATGTAGTGACTTGGATTACTATGGAGACTCCAATCCCCCAATCCCTTGTTCAGTTGTTTGGTTTGAAAATGAACCCCCAATTCAATTGGACTTGCATTTTGCTCACGGTTATCAAATGGGTCATGATGGATTATAGTTGGAGTCGGCAGTGATCCAATTTTATCATTATTAAGAAGAAAAATGCATATTTTTGTTTCAGATTTCTGAAATCTGATAAACAAGAATTTGTCAGAGTTAAAAATTTCGAGCCGTTTTGGTGGTTGGCGCTCCCCACCGGTAGCTCAATTGGGGGTTACCGGTGTTTGCTTAACGGCGTGGGGGAGCGCTCCAGTGGCTTGGTCTTTTATTGTGTTGTTGGTTTTGGATCTGATCGGTACTTCCAGGAGGGTTCTTTTACTGTGTTTGCAATTTGGGTGGCGGAGGATGTGCCTTGGACTATGCATAAGATTGTTCTTCACATTGTTAAGTCTTTTCTTAGCTTGTTAGGAATATGATGCCGTTATCCTTGTCCTATTAGTCTTTGTATCGAATAAATTTTTTTTGCCATTCATAGAAAAATAAAATAAAAAAATTCGGGCCGCGATCTAAAATTTCTGCACTACATGGTCTGCACTCTGCAATCTCAGCCCGTCCAAGCTTTTGAGTGCCTCCCGGCCACTTACGGGTTGGTTGGTGTTAACGTTGGTCTCTATTCGTGTATGCAGTTCCGTTAAGGAGGGTTCTAGACTAGAAGAAGTTTGGTTAAGCTCGCATAAAAGATTTTGAAAAAGATTCACTAGGCCTCATTTGGCAAAACCAAAAAATTGGTTTTTTGGTTTATTCATTTTGTTTTTATTCAAAAAAAATTTGCATTTATTAGTTTTGCATCAATTTTTTGTGGTTTATTGGTTCCTCTCGACGAGACGAATCTAACAAGTATGAAATTATAGTGAAAATTAATTATTTTTTGAATAAAACCAAAATTAAACCAATA
>JAXBDA010007757.1:0-16671 GCA_036023075.1 Gaultheria prostrata
TTCTTTGAGAGATCAATGCTTCAGGTTTAAAGTTATGCCTTTCTAAAAGAGTTTTATCAATGTTTGATCTTGAAAAGAATGTAAGAAGAATGCTGGAAAATGGCTCAAAACACAGAAACCAGAAACTGGTTTGAGCGCTCAAAGACCTGCTCTTTTTAAGCGCTCAAGTATCTGCCCTTGAGCGCTCAACCCCCATACTGGGAGTCAAATCTTGATTTGTGTTATCATATTTTGCACCAATTTTGTGTTGTCAGTTTCATCTGTATCAATGTTCATACCCACTGTAATTCTGTCATCATCATCTCTCATATAGATCGCATCGCACAAGCATCCACCATAAACTTGCATTTTATATTCTTATTGTTACGTGATTCCCTTTCCCGATCTCCCGTTAATGTAAATTAAATTAAATTTCAAATATTTCCAAAATCCCACAAAATGTTGAGTAGAGACCGGTTCATTGACCGGGCGAGAGGGGTGCCGTAAAAACCTTCCCCTCTCGTAACCAAACCCCCGAATCCGAAAAATCTTTGGTGCCGCAAGATCAAAAAGAATATTTTCATTGGGCATACGAGTCATATTTTAAATCGGTTTCTCGGATTCGGACCTCAAATCTGGGTGGCGACTCTAAAAGCAAATCTCAATCAAATAGTATCGGTGCATCAGAAAGCGCACCGTCAACAGTTTTCTACCGGGCTAGTGAGCTCACCCTTATCATTTCAGGTACACAGCACGGAGCATGACTTGGAGTGCGTGACGTGTGTGCATGCATCTATTTTTTTGAAAGCTAGCATGGAAGAGTTATGGCATCATCTTTAGAACTTATATTTTGAAATGAGATGATCTTGTAACTCTAATTGATTCACTTCTTTTGACTCGGGCTTGTAATAACATTCAAACTTATGTACTTATTTCATGGGTGCAGGTACCCGGTTGATTTATCGTGTAACTATTTTGACTTGGAAGAATTTATTAAACTTTGACCGTAGACTTTTGACTATCCACGTGGATTTATCTTGTATATTTCATGTTTGGAAATTTGAGGGCGTTACAATCACTTCCACATCCTCCTGGTTTAAAAAACCCATCTCTGAAAGATTCCAGAAGCCTCCGCCTATCTCTCCTACATTCGCATCCGGTTCATGAATCACAATGTCAACATCCAAAATTGGAGTTGTGTAATAACTCGAATTTTCATAAATAAAAGTTTGAACTATAATTTTAATAATTATAATTTTCTTGAAAAATTATTTAAACGTCAATCGATTTATTTAAATTAGTATATATATATATGTACGTGTGATTACGTACATATGCCAAGGGCTACACCATAATTTCCCCTATGTAAAACCCTAACCCTACGCTTATGTCATTCCGCCTATGTCATCGCAATGACATCACCTTGCTTACCTTATCACCCTAGCCACATGCCTAACTCACTCCATAAGTGCCTAGATTGTGTAGGATTCTATGAGAGAGAGAGAGAGAGAGAGGAAGGACTTTCCTAGCACTTTCCAATTACCACATGTGGGCAATCTAACCATTTATGGGGAGAATCCCAAGTACAATCATACCAAATCTAGCCATTAATGAAAATATTCTCACAAGTACAACCAAATCTCATGATGAGATTCTCATTCCTTGCCATAATGGGAGAATCCCATGATTACACCTATAGATTTCATGATATCACCTAGGATTTAGTAGCCTTAATAGCCTTATGTTGATTTGCAGTGCAAACTAATACCGGAAACTTAGTTAGTCGCGTATATTCTACACTATGAAATGTGACTAGGTGAATTTCCCTTGCATTATTATCTTTGAACCTACAAATCTATTAGCATCATGAGCCTATTAGCCTAAGAGAATATATTCCCTCATAATTAGCGCGTCATAGATTCTTCTCAAGATGAGATTCTTGCCATAATTGGAGGAAATTTATTGGAAGGAGGGAGGAGAGAGGGCTGGCCAGTTTGGGAGGGGATGGAGCTCACTCCTTTGCCTATAAATAGTTCACACTTCTCATGGAAATCTCACACTAAAATCCCATCAACTTTGTAGTAGTTCTTGTAGTAGTTTTGTAGTAAGTTCTTGAAGTTCTTCATGAGTTCTTGAGAAACTCAACCAAACTCAACCCCACCACCGCTAGCCGCTAGCCACCACCACTCCAAAACCACCCTTCGATCTTGTTTTAGAAGTTCCGGCGATCCCTCCGGCGTTTCTCAGAAAAGTCTTTACTTTTCTTTCCGACGCACTAAGCCGTTACTCCGTCCGTCTACCGTTAGCTTTTTCTGCTTCCGATTTACCCCAAAAATATGGTAATAATCTTTATTTAATTTCTTACTAGTTATTTTAGTGCAAATTTAATTTTTAGTAATGTTATAATGCCCGGTTTAAGAATTAAAGTTAGTAGATTACGGTTTCTAAAAAGTAATTAGTCGTGGTTCTAAAAATGAATTTTTAAACTTACGTAGTCATTATAGTGCCCGAATTGAAAATGATATTTTAAATTTACGTTGTAGTCGTTATAATGCCTGAATTGAAAATGATATTTCAAATTTACGTCGTTATAATGCCCGAGTAATTTTTGGAAAAATATGGGAACGATTGCATTTTTACAAAGGCGAAATTATCGAGAAATGAAAATTTTCTTAAGATGACTCCGTGGAATACTTTTGGGAAATGAGAAATGTTTTATGGCTAATTTGAGACTATGGAATGACCCAAAGCTAACACCCTTGAAAGTCTGTCTAGAATGAGGATGTGTGTTATTAACTGGATATTCCTACCCCCTCTGCCTGGGACTTTCCTGGTTATTCTATTGTCAAGAGAAGGTCGCTAAAAGAGAAATGATATTTTAAAAGACACATTTATCGAGGAGATATTGAATTATGAAAAAACACATTTTACGAGGAAACGCTGATTTTTGAAATGCGAATTTCGAGATGAATAGTTGACACGAGTAAAAGAGATGAGAATGAAAATGAGATGAGAGTGGAAATAATTTTTGAAAAGAATGGAAATGAATACAGTAGTGAAGTGAGAGCGCTGCCCCAACTTTGCGGAGAAAACTTGGTGGTTAGGGCTAAGCTTGCACAACGAATGGTGAACGGATCTTATATCTTGTAAGTGTGCGCCTTGATATAAGACGGCCGGGACTATGTTCGAGTGAGCCGCGGACTGGACGGACCTTATATCTTGTAGTGTGCGCCTTGATATAAGACGGCCGGGATCTCGAGCGAAAATGTTGGTACTTGTAAGGACTCGTGTTTTTAAATTATTTTCAGGAAATAATATTGGGGAAATGTGAGGAAATGAAAATTATGTAAAATGGGGTCAATGTGAAGTTAAATGTTGCATTTGGGTGCATGTATAACTCATTAGAAACACAAGGGGTGTGTGGGTGCAATTATAGAGATACATAAGGGGGTGTGGGTCATTACACAACACAAAATACTCTCTTTCTTCCTCTCACTCAGCCGACCCACTCTCTCTCTCTCTCTCTCTCTCTCTCTCTCTCTCTCTCTCTCTTATCCTCTCATAAATCTCCCACAAACTCCCCTCAAATCTCAACCAAAATCCAATTCCTTCAAGGTTCTACCATAAAATCACATCCTCTACGTGATTTCAAGCTTGGGTTGCGTTGGTTTCGCCTTGAAAGGGGGCATTTCGGGTTTGGAAGCTCAAGGTCTAGGGTTTTTCTTTCTCAACTCAATTGGAGCATAAATCTTGAGGTAGGGGAACAATTTCTACTCTCTTTAGTTGTATATTGATGATTTGTTGCATGTATTCTTGAGTTACCCATAAATTTCTAGTCAATCTTGAATATCTCTATGAATATGGGTTTTGATCTTGTAAATCTTTGATCTCAATGTTCACTAACTGTTTGGGTAGTGTTTGAGCCATATTGTTTATGAATTTCAAGTTGCCTTTAATTGGGTTGAAACCCCCATTGACATCTGAAACTCTGTCTAAATTCTCCGCGAAATGACCTGGTATCAATACCCTCGCGTCTGGGTATCAATACCAGTAGGCTCTATTTTTTTTGCTGTGCACCTGGTATCAATACCCCATTTCTGGGTATCAATACCAGATGGCTCTGAACACAAAAATTGCTTCGAGTTCTTTCTTTGACTTTTGATTGTCTTAGGCCTTCTCCAATGTCTGGTTCACTTGAGATATCACCCCTCACCGACCTCCTTGTTGATTGGATTGGTTGCTTGGCATTCCTTTGACCTTCGGTTGGGTGGTTTGACCGTGTACTTGTCATACTCACCTATTATCCTTCATATCTCATTGGAAATCTTGTTTTAACTAAGTTCCCGTAACATTGGTTGTTTTCTTAAGTCCCATGGTATTTGAACATGTTCTTGAACACTAGACACGTGAAGAAATGACATGATGGACACACACCACTTTGAATTGGTTTGACACTTTTTGGCGAAAATTATGACGATTTGAGCAAAATGTGACACATGGAAGTGTTTGGTGAACGTTAAATATCGAATGGATAAAAAATGGTTTTATGAATACTAGGGTCACCATTCGGTGTCCCTAGCCATGGGTGCACGGAGCCCACGAAATCTGGCAGAGGGATTCTTTCCCTATTGAATTAAATGATTGATTTTATGAAAGGTTGGGAACGATATGTTTTGAGATTTTTATATTGTTTTTGATGAAATTGGACACCTGGACACGGTTGCAGACACGATGTAATATTGACTATGATTTTGAGTAACTTGATAGACACATTTTGGACACTTGGATACACTTTTGGACATGTGGGTACTTTGGGATAGTTGGACACATATTTGGACACTTGTGTACTTGGTGATAATTGTCTCTTGTTTCAATCATCCATTACATATACTTTGCTCATTGCCCTTCCATTGCATTCCGTGTCATGTGCACTCATCACCTTTATACAGCTAGCGTTAGTAGAATGGTTTTTCTACTGGGCTAGTGAGCTCACCATTACATATATTTTCAGGTACACGGTGTGGAGCATGAGATTGGATGCTTGTGGAGTGATGCATTACATGGAGCTTATACATGCATAAAGTTATTTTTCCATCTTATAATTGGTAGTTTTGGTAGATGGCAATGTAACTTCTATTTATTCAATCTTTTGACTTATTGAAACTTATGTAATAACTTCAAACTTTTACATTGGCTATCTATGTATTCGGGTGCGAGATAGGACCGTTTAGAAAACCGATGAATGATGTATGTAATGGAACATTGACTTAAGACTTTTCTATGGAAAATTGTTGACTGTTGACCTCTTTCCACGTGGATATTTTGTGGTATTTAGTTTGTTAAAAAGCAGGGCATGACAGTACTGTCAGTTGAAATGAGGACGGAAACAGACCAATAATTTTCGAGTGATGGATTGTAGGCTCAGTGGTCGGAAGTAATGCCATATGAGTGGAGTAAAATGACTGTAGGCTCAGAAGTCGGAAGCAGTCCACACCTTTAATAAATTTGAAGAAGAATGCTTATGATGATAATGGAAAATGTTACAAGACACATGTTTACCACAACATTTACTCTGATATGTATCGACACTGGCACAAGCATATTTACACTGACACTGTCATATATATTCATGAAAACTATTTTCTGTTAAACTCCTGTTATTATTTTCAAGCCATCATATATTGTTCTAGAATTGCTAGTGGGATTTTGGGTAGAGTTATTGCTGGGCGTTTCGCTCACGGTGTTACACTTGTGTAACCCTGACATAATACCAAAATGTTGTCTGGCGACTCTGACGTATTATGCCAGAATACCGAGATGAACAAGAGGAGTTCTACTTCCAGCAGAGTTACGGAGCAGGAGCTACGGAGATGGGGAACAACCCGGCAAAGGAATAGAGGAAGCCTTAGACCCCACCCCGAGTATAATAATGTAATTCGGCGCAGTAGACGCCATGTCAGACTTTTTATTGTATTTTCCTTTTATTGTAATATTAATTAGCGTTCCCGAATTTTTGGGGCGTTACAAGTTGAATCATCAACAACTATTTCACCATCTTTCAAGACCAAATTGCTTGCGAAAGACAGTCTTAGACTCAACACCCACATCAACAGCTGGCATACTCTCTTTAAATGCTTGGAACAGTTAATTCTTTATCCATGAAATTTGCATGGATTACCTAAAGAAGAAATACTGTTAACATATTGTCAAGTTCAGTTGTAACCATCCCAGTTGGGTGTAGAAGTAGAACACTATTTTAATTGGGGAGCGAATTAACTTGGAGGACGAAACACTGTTCATGACACTCGCCTCTTATATATAGGAAAGAGAAGATTTGCCTGCATTTTGGATTAGACTATAGGAAAAATCTACAATACACACCCCTTAAAGGTGTGTACGATATGCACCCATTGTGTGGTCCATATTGCGCCACCTCAAAATAAATGACCTGGAGAACTGGTCATTCGTAACATTTTCGTATAATTCGTAACTTTTCTACTAAGATTTCGTAACTTTTAGACTATATGATTCGTAACATTTTTTTTCGTTTCGTAACTTTTCGTGTGTTTCATAACTTTTTGTGGGTTTCGTAACTTTGAGATAAAAATTCATAACTTTTCATATATATGATTCGTAACTTTTTTTGTACGTTTCGTAACTTTGGACAAAAATTCGTAACTTTTCATAAATATGATTCGTAACATTTTTGTGGATTTCGTAACTTTAAGATAAAAATTCGTAACTTTTCACAGATATGATTCGTAACATTTTTGTACGTTTCGTAACTTTTAGACAAAAATTCGTAACTTTTCACAAACATGATTCGTAATATTTTTGTTCGTCTCGTAACTTTTATAATAAAAAAATCGTAACTTTTCAACCATAATCGATTGCGTAATCGATTGAAGTGGTCTTCAAAATTGAAATTTGATTAAGCCCCAAATCGTTATAACCATAACTGTGATGTAGGTGGACCCTATGTGAGACCTTGTAATTGATTTTTTTATTTTTAATTTTTTTAAATTAACCATGGTTAACATTGGGGTGTCTAATTCAATATTTTTGGTTTACTAATAATCAAATTCCAATTTTGTGCCGATCTCACTAAGATTAAACTATTTTAACAACCAGGATTAGAAAAATCGTTGATTTGGGGACGAATTTGTTATTTACATGAATCTTACAAGAGGGTTATCGTCCGATTAAACGTAAGTTGAAACACGATGAACATAATTTTTGGTACGAACTATATACTCTATATTATGTGAAATGTAGATGGTTCGGATCAACAAAAAAAAACTCTAGTGCATATGTTATGGTTTAGAATAATACTTCAATGCATCGGGATGCATTAAGCGTGATCCAATCTTATGGCTATCGATTTCGGTTGACCTAAAAAATTGGTGTCAATGATAGAAACAACAAGACGTGAAATCTTAACGGTTCCGATCGACCATTCTAAATTTTTAATCGGTAACGACCTTTGAAATCTATACGTTGTATATAGTTGGTTATGAACTAAGTCTTGTGCTATTGTTTAATGTATAGTGGCCACGTGACCGCGAAACAATCTTGATAATCCAAACCGTTGATATTGTTCGTCTTAGTGATTATAGTGTTTTCGTTAAAAAAATGGCTCGATCGGGTTTAGAAATGTCATTTATCAAGACGCAATTTCATGAAAAAAATATCTTTTTTATCAGATCTCTGTTAAATTAAACTATTTGAACAATCGAGGCCATTAATAACGTAGTTTTTGTTGATTAAATCAATCATGTAAAGTTTCATATCGGATATAGAAAACCCATTGATTGAAGTATGAATTTGTTATTTAGATGAATTTTACGAGAGAGTTATTGTTCGATCAAATGTAAGTTGAAGCCCGATGAACTTAAATTTTGGTACAAACAATGTACTCTATAATATGTGAAAGATAGACGGTTCCGATCGGGAATAAAAAACTTCGGTGGGGTTGTTATGTTTTAGAATAAGACTTTAATGCCATCGGGAAGCATTAAACGTGATCCGATCTCATGGCTATCGATATCTAATGATCTCAAAAATTAATGTTAATGATATTAACAGCAAGACGTGAAATCCTAACTGTTCAGATCGACCATTCTAAATTTTGAATTGGTAACGACCTTTGAAATCTATACGTTGTATATAGTTGGTTGTAAACTAAGTCTTGTGCTATTATTTAATGTACAGTGGCCACATGACCGCGAAACAATCTTGATAATCCAAACCGTTGATATTGTTCGTCTTAGTGATTACAGTGTTTTCGTAAAATATTGGCTCGATCGGGTTTAGAAACGTCATTTATCGAGACGCAATTTCATGAAAAAAAAGAGTTTTTTTGATCAATTAAGCGCGTAGCGATATCCGATTGGCTTAATTTTTGGTATGAATGGTCTAATACGTGTAATGTAAAAAGATAGATGATTCCGATTGCGAAAAAATACTTGTAGTGGGGCCCACTTGGTACATCACAAGAGTTCACTTGATTTAAGGTATCTCAAGCGTGTTGCGATGACGTCGTTTTGAGTATCCGATCATCACAAATTTGGGTTTCAGGTATGGAATGTTCAAGATCTAAAATCCTAATGGTCCAGATCGACCAATCTAAAAATATACTTGGCGAATATGTTTAGAATTAGTACGTAGTTATTGGGCGACACGAGGACACATAAGTTTTTTCCTATCTCAAACTGGGAAAATTCCCTCATCCTCCATTGTTCTCCTTCTCCCACACCAGCATCCGTACCACCCCATCATCACCATCAAGCCATCAAGCCGGCGAGCTATACGACCGCCGAAGGTCGCCGGCATTGGAGTCGCCACCGACGCCTGTTGCGTAGCCAGCGACTGCACTATCTCCACCATTGAAGCCACACCATCATCTGAAATTTGTAAATCAATGCTTTTCCGTACTAATCTTCCCTAGTTTGTATTTATTCGTTAGATTTTAATGCAAATCAAGTTGTCCTACTTTTTCAAAGAAACCACTGCTCTCAAATTAGGGCTGCTAAAAAATTAGGGCTTTTGGAAACCTAGACATGGATAATGTGCACAAGATGTTTGTAGAAATGCCTCTTTGAGTCCGAATCCTACATGCTATAGGTTTTCCCGCACTCTTGGGTTCTAAATGTGCCGTCAACCATCGAAACAATGTCAAATTGCCAATGCTATTGATTATTTCTTGGCAATTGGTAGAATTTCTCTACTGATTTGTGTATGAATTACTATTTATCTAGTTCAGGACGGTATACGTATCATTTGCTGGATCTGTTCTGGTAGCTCTAAAGGTACTCACTTGGCGTTTTCAACCCTTTTTGCCTTCTACTTAGAAAAAACATTATTTTAGTTATGTTTTTTGAAATGTCAGGAACGATGAACTGAGCTCTAGTACAGTATTTGTGATTATTTATGGTCTCTCTGTCCCCCGTGCTCATTTTTCATAATTGAACTGGCAATTGACCATCCAATTAACCTGTAAATGCTGTTTACAAGATGTGTGTCCTGAGGCATTTTGTGATAATGGAGGAGTCAAAGAGGGGTGCAATTTATCTCCGTACTTTGTCAGCTGAGCTCAATCCTTCAAAGGCTCCAATCTGAATGATCAAATTTTTCCTTTTTTATTGGTTTTTGCTGATTTGGTACTTCTTATTAGGCCATGGGTGCTTTCAAACATATTTGTTTGGCTTTCAAGTTTCTGATTTGAAATTCAGCTGATTGATAACAGCTAGAGGCATAATCAGGTATGCAAAATAAGAAATCTGATAAGTTCAATGAAAACTTTTTCACTGAATAATGCTAGTTATGACAAAATTAGTTTCTCAGGGATTTTGTGCTTTAAAAACTGAAACAGCTTCAGCTCCAATTCCATGGTTCAAAAATAGGGATATAGGCCTTTGGCTATTTCAGGTCTCCTGCAAGCTTGATTTTTCGATACATTGTCATCAAAATCCTAACCCTTCTTTGTTCCTTTGGTGTTTTTTTCAGTTTCAATCTTCTTATACAGGAAAGCAGGAAGATGAATTTTGTGACGTCCCTTTGTAGAAGATGGAATCTCAATGAGCTGGTTACAAATGCTCCTGTATACAGCTCTGCTAGTGGTAAAGTTTCCATTTCATTAGTAGAAAATTGGTCTTTTGTTATTTCGATGAATGATGCTTTATTGCTGTATTTATTGACCTTATATTTAGATGTAACTAGAGGAGGATTAAGTTTGACATTCAGGCGCTGGGCTACAAAAAAGACGGCGGGATCCACAAAAAATGGTCGAGACTTATATTTAGATCACACCCTTTATGCTTTGAAAGTAGGTTGTGTCAAATTTGAACGCAATAAGCTGAGCGGAAGGAAGTGGGTGCATGTTGAGCCAAAGGAAGGCCATGTCATCCACCCTGTGTATTCAGATGCTTTATCAGCTCCTAAGATGGAGACCGCTTCCTAGACTTCATCCTTTCGTTTTCATCGAGTGTTCCATATCTGATGCAACTTTAAGTGATTGTTCAGAAACAGTTCTGTTTTCATTTTATTTTTGCTTTTGTTTCTTCAGTTTTTAGAAAAAGGCAGCCCTATTACTTGATTGTAAACAAGCAGCATCTGATATCTTGTAGCCAAAAATACTGCCTTTGATTCATGAATTGGACTCAACAGCATCTTGTGCTGTTATCACACCAAGATTCAGAGCTAAATAAAGTGTATTATGCTTCTTTATTTGTTCTTGGTTATTGTTTTTTGTTTTCAATTACCGGAAATGAGTAAATCATTTGGGTTTGTCTTTTGTTTTTCATTCGCTCCCAGTTGATCAGGGCACGAAACTTGGTTTGGTCTTGTTTCTTGCTTTGAAGTGTGGTGTTCAATGAGGCCACACCCAATGCAATTGCAGTTATGATTTGAATTTCTTCTGTTTCGGCTACGTATGTTTACAGGAAAAAAAATAAAAAAGAATCTGAAGCTGTAACTGAAACTACGGAAATAACTGAGAATTGTACATATGAAGTCTATTGTGCATTCAGCAGTCTTTGAGGATTCTCATTTTCTGTTTGAGTATCAGACGAAGGATAGTCATTTACAGGTAAATCAACCGACGTCCTATCTATGGGATCATCACATTGAGAATGAGGTGAATAGTTCTCTCTCTCTACCGAACCATCAGTTTGAGAATCAGACGAGTAGTAATCTATGACACCAGATTCAAAGACTCTTTTACGTTCTCCACAATGCCCGAGTCCGATGGATATGATATGGTAAGGGTGGGGTTTGGGTGTAAGGGCATGAGCTTTTTTTGATGGGCTCCACATGTACAAACACTAACATCTCAAAAGTTTTCTGTTAATTTCTCAAACTAAGGTGACCAACAGAGGTAATACAATTAAAAAAAATTACAGAACAAAGCTCAAAAAAACTGTAGTGCATACCTTTGATCCATTACTTTTCACATCTGCAACCCATCAGTTTTTGGATTTTCGCCTTGGCATGACTCCCAAATTCATACCAGTACACTGCAAAAAAAGGTTCAATGGAATATGGAACAGTGTTTGTCCATTATTTATTTGGGCTTCGTCCAACACATGAATGGCTAGGGAGTAATTACACTAAACCACCCAAAAATGTGAATAATCATAACCACAATGGAGCTGCCTTGTAATTTTAGCGCATAAGAAGGCAATAGAATTATGCAATCAGGACAATAGATACTCTTCTAAAGAAGAGTACAAAACACAAAGACAGAAGCAAAGTAACATGGCCCCAATTAGAATCCATAAAGATCTTACGAGCAATAGAGAAACAAACAAAATTGTGAAGGTTTTGGATTTTTTTAAAATAAAATGTCTACGTAGTATAACTATAGTCCATGCCAAGTTCCCGAAATGAAACAGTAATGATAAAAGTAAAATAACAAAACAAAAACTTTGTTCCAAAATTCTCAACACTTAGTTTCCCCAAATTCTGCCTAGAACTCCTTATATTCAAACCAACTTAGATGTATGAGAGTAGATTCTTTTGTTTCAGTTGTGCATTGCCAGTTCCCGCCAAGCTTTGTTGATGATTTCATTGATTTGGCACAGGTACTTCACATTTGTGAATCATTCAGCATTTAAGATTGGATCATCGTCCTTTTTGCAACCATCTTTCCTCGTCTTCTCTTTTAGCTTTCTACACGTTCTCTTTGTGTGGCCAATGCTCCTACATTACCAAAAAAAATAGGGTTTCACAATTGAGAACTACGTAGTGAAATAGTGACACAAAGTATCATATCTTTGCAACTAAAACATCATACCTGCAATACCCACATTTCCTCGGATTGGGGAGTTTACCGACGGAAGAAGGTCCCCCAGGATTGCCTTTTGTCTTTACTACCTTGGGGTCTTGAATCCCAAATAGTTTGGTTGAACTATTTTTAATCACATCATCACCCTTTCCCACATTCCTCATTTCCCAACGCTTCTTCATCTCACACGTCTTTTGGAAACACAATTCCCTCATCTCTATGAAATCGTTATCCGTGTGCGAGGCATAGTATGACAATAAATTGAATGATGAGCTTAGTATGCCATATGATCACGTCGTCTGTGTCAAATGGTTAGGATTTTTGTTGAGACCTGGCTATTGTTGACAGCTTGACCTAGCATTCCTAGTCCACCGTTGAACCACACAACTCACAGGGTTAGATATTATTTGTCGACATTTCATAACAGCGATCATGTGGCAGCAAGGTATCCCAAAATGACTCAAGCTTCATGCAAGGGCATTTTATGCTGCCATCCGACGGATAATACTCAAACTCTCCAATTTTTTTCAGTTGCGTATTGTTCTAGATTATAGATGTAATGATCCTCCTCCTCAACTTGGTGCTTCACATAAAACTGTGCCTCTAGCACAATTTCCTTCTGAAACTTCACAAAATTTTTACGCGTATACAACTCGGCTGCATGTTTCTCTAGTTTCAATAACGGTGTTGTCAAAACTGGGAAACTATTCTCTGTTACAGCCTCTGTTTGTGCCTCATTAACATGCATCCGAGCAGTGGCCCTGTCATAATGCGTCACAAACTCATATAGTCTTAGCCTCACTTTTAGGAACTTATTGAAATCAGCGTTCACAACGTTGAGTGCTCCTCATCCCAGCAAAGAAATGGCCGCGAAGATAAGCCTCGGCCCATTTATGACGCATGCGATAGGTCTACCACCCAGCTATTGTTTTCAAGATTGAATTTTTTGACCAAGTCAACCCAAGCAGCGTCAAACTCGTCCTTATTGCATTGCAATGACTTCAACCACTGGAAATCCTCATGAAATTTGGGTATGTGGACATTGCTAACTGCATTTCTTTGTAGATGCCACGTACACAAACGATGCTTAGCGCTTGGCAACACAGTTATGATTGCTTGACGCATAGCTCTATCGCCATCAGTCACCACCGAGATGGATTTTTTACCATCCATGGCCTCCATTAATGTTTCCAAAACCCACGTGTAAGTTTCGACATTTTCATTTGCCAATAGTGCACAACCAAATACGGTTGACAAGTAGTGGTTACTCACGCCGGCTAGTATGACGAATGGCTTCTTGTACGCATTTGTCCTATAAGTCGTGTCAAAAACAAGTACATCACCGAATGCAGCGTAGTCCATTCGAGACCTTGAATCAGCCCAAAACAATTTGTCTAATCGATTCTTGTGATCGATGTCATACTTGTAGAAAAAAAGAGGGTCATCTAGAGCTTTAGCAGATAAGTATCCCAAAGCACCTTCTGCATCTCCATCCTTGAGTTTTACTTTTCGTTCAGCTTGAATACTGTTGTGCAAATCTTTTCGAATGAAACCCACCATATGGGAACCACCAGACTGATGGTTCATAAAGTCCATTATCTGGCCAGGGCTGACGCCGACACTACGCATAGCTTTTGTTTGGGCTATGTCAGCACTTGATACAGACCTATGCGACCGAAGAAAAGGGACACATGGGGGTGTGGCCAAGGGATGGCTATGTTTTTCTTCAAAGTGAGTCACTATATATTCTCCCATTGCCACATCATAACGCACACGAAAGAGGGCTTCACATTCAACCCTAGTTTTTGCCCTTGGTGCTCTCAATCTATCAACACGCTCCAAGTATTTCTTTGCCCTTAGTCCTTGTCTAGAACATACCCATTTCCTACTCACCACAACACCCTCCCTAACGACTTTTCTTCTATCTTTTCGGATGCTAAACCCCATTGCCTTAGCGTATGCATTGTAGAAATTATGTGCATTCTCCTCGGAAACAAATTTCATTTTAAAAACATCCTTTGCAGTGAGTTCTTTCAAACCTTCTAAACCTATTTGGGAATCTAAACCTTCTTTCCCATTAACATGTCCATCTTCAATTGTGTCGCCTAGATCACCATCTCCTTCGGGAAAATTGTTCATACCTTCCTCATTTTTTACATTGACGTCTCTGCTCATACTACCTGAGAATTGATCCATAAAACCTAAACCAAAAAGCCACAAGTGACAAACTTTAGAATGGTTACTTTTGGGGATGAATTGGGCCCGGGATAGTTTCTTATCTGCTATAGAAATAAAAGTAACTCCAATTAGTGTTGAACCTTACAAGTCACAAGACAAATTTATTTGTTCAACAAAATTAATGAGATTCTCAAGAACAACAAATTGTACTACAATTTTGTGAGATACCACTTGCTTGTAGTTCTAAGACCGCAACACACACAAAATTGAAGTTTCTATGAACTCCAAATGAAAAACCAAGAGCAATGATTAAGTGGGCTAAAGTCTAATAACTTGAAAAATCCATGCAAACAGAACTTGAGAGAAACAAAATAACAATATAGGAAGCAATGCTCTTCGGGCGTTTGTGCGTGTGTGCGGGTGTGTGAGAGAGAGAGAATCAAGGGCAGGGTACATTTGTGTGTCTCATTCCATCGAACGCATAAAAGCATACTTTTTATTCACCAAAACAAATTCCATTGAAGTGCAAGACGGCAGGCTGTATGTGTGTCTCATTTCGTCATACATATAGAACGCATACTTTTTACAAATAAATTTCATTGTAGTGCAAGAAAGCAAAAAATGAGCAACAGTAAAATGAAATCATTGACAGAAGGAGAATAGGTTGAGAACAATCTCTGTAATCAAATAATTCAACAGTAGAAATCAATCACTCACGCTAAACAAAAATAATCTCTCTATCGTCATGCCTGTGCAATGTCTTTACTTTATAAATGTAAAAAATGGCTTCAATGAACGAATTAAAAGCAGTAACCGATTTCGGTGTCTTTCCCAAAAAAAGAATTCTTTTTTTTCTCTTTACTTCCCTGTGCCTCGTTATCTAGAGCCAAAAAACAAAAATAAGAATGGTCCACAGGCACTCAAACTTGATTGGTCCTCAATCTCTTCTTGATTAATAAAAAGCTAGTTCAAAATGTTAATCACATTAGACCCAAAATGAAAAGGCTGTATCCGAATTGCCTATTACCTTGGCATTGATACTAATAAAAGCACATTGGACCAAACTTGGATAAAAAATTTAAAGTTGCACACCTTTGACACTGAGGACTTTTGTCAAATAGGTGGTGTTCAATTGGAAACCCTAAGTGAACTCAACCCTTTAATTAAGAGGAGAGCGAAAAAGTTTTCTTACCGTACTCCGGATGTAAAATTTGATGGGTTTCAACCTGACAAATCCCGATTACAGGAAACGCAAATCTGAATTGAGATGAAGGTCAAACGATTATGGTCAGAAACGACGATTGTACAAGAATACGGGAGGAGCAGAGATTATGGAAGAGAGGCGCTGACCACAGACGGAGAGCCGAGCAGCGTTCGATAGACCTCTGGGTCTAGACTCTAGGGTTTGCTGGGAAGGAGATGGCAACGATGGAAGAAGGGAAGAATAGGAGATGGCGACGATGGAAGAGAGAAGATGGCAGGAGATGGCGACGATGGAAGAAACGGAAGAATAGTTTAGGTTTTTGTTTTATTTTTTATTTTTCTTTAATTTGTTGGGTCACCTGTTTCTCAGGTTAACAAGTTTCTGAATCGTAACTTTTTGTAAGTGATTCGTAACTTTTAACGATCCAACGGTAGATAACATTGATGCATATAATACACATCCAAATAGGGGTGTGTATTGTAGCCATTTCCCTAGACTATAACTACAAGGATCAGGTTCCTCCTTGGTCCATTTGAAAACCTCATACTTTCATAGAATGGAAAATGAGAAATCAAGGCTCCGTTTGTTTCGACGTAAAGTATTTTACAATGTAAAATGTTTTCCATGTAAAATACTTTTGCTGAAAATGAATTTTTTACTTTTATTTTCAGGTGTTTGGTTGGCACATGACAAAAATATTTTCCAAAACAAAAGTACTCTTGAAGTAAGAACTCCATCTCCATAACCCACCACCTGTTCTCTTTTATTTTCCCCACCCACTGTCCTAAAATTCCAACTCCAAACTAGCCGTGGAAAATAGCCCAGTAAATCAGTCCGCTTCGTCGCGACCACCGAACCTCACAAGCATTTTACCGTTCTATAGAAACTCATCAAAGGAATTATCCAATCACACAAGAACAAATTAACATTTTTATCTCTAAATTCGAAACATAACAAGAGAACAAAGGTCAAAAAGTACATAAAGATTTCTTAAACCGAGAGATATGCTACTACCAATAAGAACCGG
>JAXBDA010007758.1:0-16668 GCA_036023075.1 Gaultheria prostrata
TTCCTAGACTGGAAGGAAACATCTTGCACAACACGGCATCATCGTTCTCATGCATGAACATGGCCTGCTGATAGTGCTGGATGTGCATGACGGGGTCGGTGTTTGTTTCATAGAGCACGAACGTGCCGTGCTTGACCCTGCTCAGCATCTTCTCCGTCCTAATCCAATAGGCAAGAGGAGAGGCTGCTATTTTCCTCAGAGCCTCTTTCGCTGCTTCTCGTGCAGTTTTTGGGCCACCCTCTGGGCGAGTGTCCCCATAACGGTCCCTGACCCTCTGCTCATTGGACCCAGATCTCTTATATCTGTCCCTAGCATGTTTCTTCCCACTGCCCTCCTCGTGGGAGTGGCTCCTCTCTCTCCTTTTTTGTGGAGAATCCTTTCTTCCGGTGGACAGGTTTTCCCGTGGCCGACGGTCCTTGGCCCTTCCTCCCGTTGCACGGTTTGGGAACGAGAGTGGAGATCCTTCTCTGCCTCCTTGAGGCGTTGTTTCAAGTCTTCGACTTCCCGTTCTCGTCGGGAAAGTTGCCGTGCTAACTCCTTGGCCTCTTGCTCTCGCTGATCACGACTTTTTTCGTGGTCGCGAGACTTTTGGCCAGAGTTCCTCCCTTCACGTGGGGGACTCCGTCCTCTTCTCTCCGCTGAAGGGGATCGATCCCTTTCATACCTTACAGGGGTCACAGACCGCCGACCTCGGCCCCTGTACCTCGGTATGGATTTCCTTCTTAATCACAAAGAACAAAGCTTTTTTGCGTAAGTTTCCCACGGACGGCGCCAATTGTAGAGGGTGGAATTATGAGATTCATCTGGTGCCTCTAAACCTGCAAGACAGAGAACAGTTAGAGCACCTTTGCCCTTCGTGGCAAAGGCCCTCCGATGCTTAAGTTAGTATGAGGTCACTAAGTAAGCAAAGAGCAATGCGTATGAATAGATTTCACAGCGTACCTTTCACAGTAGGCATAATGCATGTATTTAGAGGTAAAGATTAGCTTGTTGATCAAGGGTCCTCGTTGCCCTAGTTTCCTTATCATGTTAGGAAACCCTTCCTAATAGGATTCACCTTACTAGGTATAATGATATTACCATACTGGTCTTCCATGGTTAATGGGATGCCTTTCCATATAGGACTTACTCCCATACGTTTGTACTGTACGACTCACATTAGGATTCTACATTCCTAATCGGATATGGAATGCTCACATCATTCCCTTATTTCACGGGATACACCTCTTATCGCGTAAGAGAGTATTCAAGACTGTTCCAGAATGTCCTGCCGTTCTGTTTGCCCAATGGCGGTGTAACCGTGCTGCCATATAGCTCGGCTATACTGTCGCTGGTCTGTAGATCCTAGGACCGAGCTATTCGCATCTCGGCTTAACCCTGTACCTTATCGTGGTGCCATGGTGAACTATGTATTGCGCACCTGGCCCTACTCGTGGCCTCTCTAGCTCGGCTCCCCTGTGGGGTACATCCATGCTATTTAGCCGAGCTAGGGCACTCAAGAGGGTGTACGGGTTTTACCCTCTCCAGTCGCCAAAAGACTATGCTTTTGCTACGAAGAAGCTTATTTCTTTTATATATCCAGTGACTAAAATATCTTGTTGCGGAGTCGATACATAAGGCAACCACATTTTAGTTGCCCAAACCATTTGATTCGAGAACCAATATTTTGGTCGCAAAATATAAAATTTCCATATATTTTTATATATTTTTTATAAAAACTTTCATTATCAACATTTAACCTGCATGATGATTCGATAAGATTCGTTCTATTATGTCCCACCAAATCATCAATTTCTAAGAATACCAAAAGCGATCCATTCATACAAACATCTGGAGAAACAATCCATACATCAAAACTAGTTTCAAACATATACACCAACATGGATGAAAAATATTCACTCATATATGTAAAAAAGTCCTAAGAGATAACGATTCCATAAATCACCAATACATTTGAAAACTTGTTTAAACCTAATCCAACCATTCATAAAGCATATGTACAAAAGCTCCTACTAAAAAACAGATTAAATATGTTCAAAGAAACTTGATTCATCAAGTCCTTAATATGAACGAGACATACGAATTCATATCTAGAATCTCATAATCCAGCCATGCTTGAGAAGTCATTGTGATTTAGTAAGTACCATGGTCAAATGAGAACTAGAAGAAGAAGAAAAGGAATTTTTAATATGCAGTAAACAACTGAAGTGTGAACATAGTGGCTCAATTTAAAATCACTTGTGAATTTAATAATATAGCAATAATCACGACATAAAGGGGGCTCATTGAAAGTGAAAACAACAAAGGCAATTTGTGGTGCAACCCAAGCTACCATTTTCATCCTAATGGCTTGGGGTAGGGTGTATGGTCAGTAAAGATCGTTGACGCCTACCCCATTATATCACCTTCTTTTTTTTCTTTTGCCCTTTTTAAATCGAGAATCTTGAATTCGACCCGAATTGATATCATAACTCTGAGATTTCCAATTATGTGTATTTCTTTTCATATTGGAATAATCAACCTAGTGGAACTTCATACACTTGGAAGATTTGTGGCTGTGTGAAGTGGTGATACAAATGCATGTTGGGTCCAACCCGTGTGGGCCGGAGAGGCCTTAGGCCCAAAGGTTTGCTAGGGTTCCCTATCGAATAATCCTAGGCTTATTTATACTCTTGTTGTTCCTTTTATCAGTGTGTAGTAGCACAATATGAGCGGGACAGGCTGAGAGTGTGAGAGGGGGGTCGGTTGTGGCCTCCTCCGGAGAGTGAGCCGGTTGTGGCGCCCCGGAGAGGTTTTTTCAACTTGTATATTGTGTGTAAATATCAAGGGAGTTTTTCCTCAATATTCTTGTGTGCATTTGTGTGCGTGTGACCTGGAAATCACAACAAACTGGTATCAGAGCTTAGGTGGAGCGAAGGGTTGCCGGATTCGCACTCGAAACGTACGGATTCAAAAAGGGAAGAGAAAACAAAGTTAGTCAGAGTTTTTGCTCACGGGGTTTTGTTTGTCTTAATGAGACGAGTCCAACGGAGTGCTCAGGGTTGAGTTTCGTCACCGGAGTAGGTCGAAAAATCGCTTTGAATGGCGGCGGGCGGAGGCGGTGCGTCGGTTGAGAAGCGACCTCACTTAGAATGGTCGGACACGAGTTTCGAGGGCAAGGTATTGTTGCCCATGAGAAGACGATCACAGGGAAAGAAGATCGATCGCCGAAGACGACCGGATGCATGTGTAGACAAATACATACATGCATGTGTATATGATAATTTTGTTGGGATTTGATGATTTTAGTGGAATTGGTTGAAAAATAAGTTTGATATTTGATTTTTTACTCTAATTTTTATTTTTATTTTTGAGTGCTTTGAATAGTTTGTGAACTGTACTTCAAAACCAGCTCCAAAACGTAGTCTACCGGTTTCAATTGATTCGGTTCTACGAGTTTCACGGATTGATGTGGTTCACCAAATCTCAACCCGAAGAAATTTGGTTTGGCTCATAGTTAACCACAAAACCGGTTCAATCCGGTCCATGCTCTAATTTTGTGAGAACGTGAGTTCTGTACTACTACTAGATTGTGCCAGACCCTTCAAATCAAACACATGTAAATCTTCCTTCTACTATTGATGCAGATGTATCCTATAATTGGGGAGCGATACAGATGCAAAGACTGCATGGAGATAATCGGCTTTGACCTGTGTGAAGGCTGTTATAATAGTTCCTCCAAGCTTCCAGGCCGTTTTAATCAGCAGCACACGCCAGAGCACAAATTTGAGAATGTACAGCTGCAGCTCGTAGATTTAGTCTCGAGGCTCGAGATCAATGAGAATGAATCTGATTCTCCCAATGACATGGGAGGTTTTAGTCCTTCAGCATCCCACCTATCCTCAGATGATACTTCAGAAAATCAAGAAGATCCCACCTATTCCATCTAAACTCGTCTGCAAGTTCTCAATGGTTGTGTTTTATTCATCCCATTTGATTGTTGGTTTTATGTGTTAAGTCCTGAACAATATTGACTCCACATTTCTTGTTATTGTCTATGAAGTATTACTGTCGAAATCTTTTGCATCAGACTTTCTGTACATTTGTTTTGGGAAATCCCCATATTGTTGACGTACTTGCAGCTCATCAGAATACTTTTTTCGAATTAAAGCTTGGCCACTTGTGATCTATGAAGCACAGACATTTGATTTAGTGGCCGTCAGATTCTGGCATCGAGTTGAACACATTCCACTGCCACCTTTTTGTTAATTCTTTTGTCGTGCACGTTAGGGATGCGGCTTGGACACTGGATACGCATCTCCTGCGTATACAACGGATGCAGGAGTCTTACAAAGATTGGTATGCTAATAACTGAAGCTATAAGAGCATCCACATTTGGGGCTTTCTAAAAATGTTTGGTTTGTTATATGACAAAAAGTGTAAAAAGTAGGTCCCAAAAATTGTGTGTTAGAGGGTTGTTGGTAGTGAATGAAAAAGAGGTCCATTTGACATTGCTAGGAGGTCTGTTAGTACTGTTAAAGTTGGAAAAAAAAAATGTGGAATCAGCTCTCTCCTCTCTCTCTCTTCTTTTTCTGCCACAAGGCCCACAATTCTGCGCCACTCACTCACTCTCTCTCTCTCTCTCTCTCTCTCTCGCCCAATAGCGCTATAGTACAAGTTGCAGGTAGCGTGGAGATAACAACTGACCCTAAAAGGGGTCCCTAACACACACCATAAAACAATCAAATGAGAACCAAATATTGATTTTTTTTTTTAATTTGTTATCTGACTCGATCAGTAAAAAATTGACACTAAATTGAGCAAAAATCCTCAAATGCACAGATGCTCTAAGATGCATTGGTTTGTTTGATGATGTTAGTTACAAAGGATATGCTGACTTAAATGTAATTGTTCAAAATACTTTGTGCTCCTGCTTTCAATCTTCATAATATGTTCACATTGTCAATCCTCGCTCTTGCGAATTTTAGTTGTTTTATATGTGATTTGAATACACTTTTGCCCTCGCAAATTATTTGAATTAGGTCTCGCCTCGTTAAAAAGTTGAACTTTAAGAGTTTCATTTCTTTAGGCCTAGTTAGCCAATTGATAAAATGAGATTTTTAATTTTAGTTGAGTTTTATGGAGGTGTGGTAAAATCACATTGTTTTCCCAAATGATAAAATCTTGTTTGATAAAATTTCCACCCAATGCATTTTATGGGGAACGGTTTTGATAAAATCTGGGCTAAAATCACTTGCTAGCTTTTATTAATTGAGGAATGATTCTGATAAAATCTGGGCTAAAATATGATTTTATCAATTGGCAAACCCACATATTTTGTGGTCGCACGATCAAACTTATTTACCATAAATTGTCCCGCAGCACAATAAAAGTTTCCTCCAAATCGATTATATTGCGCCATGTATCCAAACAGTGATCCCAATATTAGAACATGAACATATAGCGCAATGCAATCAATTTAGAGGAAACTTTTGTTTACACCAACGGTGTAGAGAAAGTTCTCTCTTTTCCTTCTTTCCTTTTTTTTTTTTTTTTGGAGATGAAAACTCATCCAACAACCTGTGGTTCATTGTAGCGACGGGGCGAGAGTGATCTCGCTAACCGGAGATGAAAGTCGCCGGAAGTTGTCTGCTGGAGGTAAAAGTTCACTGGAGATGGTAGAGAGTTGATTTTTGTTATTAGTGACATTTCACTAGTTTTGCTAGTCCTTATGTTTGATTTCAAAATGCGCATGTTCGATCAAAAAAGAGATGTGAGGGGGAGTCTTGGCCAACTCTCACAGCGGGAAAAATAAAGAAAACATAAGTTGCTTCTCGACTTCATGGAAAGCAGTGGTGTGTGTGGAGTGAGGCCCGTCGGGGAGAGAGACGAGTCGGTGATGTTGATTTGCGAGGAGAGAGAAATCACTCGGAGAACTGGTTTCTGGGGGGAGAGAGAGGACAATCAAATGACAAAGTTTGTTTTATTAGAATTCAAATTTTCATTTGGAGCGTTCAATGTTCATCTTATTGTATTTCAATGTTCATCTGATTTGGACTTCGTCGTTGAGAATTTAGTTAGTGTAGAGCTTAACTCATGCATGGACTTGGCATCCATTGCCTTTGGAGAAATTACTTTGATTTTGTACTTTAAGAGAGGGATTTTGATAGCTTACAAATGAGGTCATGATGAAATGATTCTAAAATATGAACAAATTCTCGGAGTTGGTTCAGTGATTAAAAAAATGAACAATTGCTCAAGTCAATTGTCAGCTCAAAGTTGATCACAAAAAAAAAAAGAAAATTGTTAGCTCAATTATAATAATGAATATCTAATATCTACTCAACTCCTTTTTATTCAGTATTTCAGTGTACTTAATACTACAAGAAAATTATATACTATATCGTTAAGTAATTGACTCCACTCCTCTCCCGCTCACCATTGAGGTCGCAATCCACAGGAGGTAGGTTCTGGTATAATATGTGGGATGAGAGGCTACTTGTGCTCAAGAGATTAGCCGGCACGAACCCCAACATTTCGAAACCGTTCGTTCATCTCTTTTAATACTGGGATATGTGGGATGAGGTAGGTTCTGGTATAAAAAAAAGCTAACAATCGGACTCTTTTAATACTGTTCTATCCAACATTTCGAAAATGGAAAGTCGAAGCGTCAGGTTGGGGACCCACTTTTGGATCCCACACGAATGATCCAAACTGTCCGTTCATCTTAAAACTGAATGAAAAACTGCATCAACGAAGCCCATAAAACTGAAAATGAAACTGCATTTGGACTTTACCAAAATGCCCACATAGCTTAGCAAGCTTGCTCAGAAAACTGAAATTGAAACATCTACCAAGCACGGAATACTGAATCAAACAGCACCAATGAAGCCAAAAATATTGAATACAAAACTGCATCAAACAAGCCCATAAAACTGAACCAAACTGGATTCATGAAGGCTAGAAAACTGAAAATGAAACTGCATAAAGTTTGCCCAGAAAACTATGACGACCGGGGAAAAGTTCTACATCACATCCCAAGTCATCCCCTCCACACCCCAGCAAACTCGGAAAGACATCAGACCATTAATACAATGACCAGTTTTTTAAAAAGCCTGGAAAGTAATCCTATCAAACCAAGCCAGAGAGGTAATCCTCGTAATCCTCGTAATAAAACAGATGCGTCATAAGGTAGCAGAGCAACCATAACAAAAAATAAAAACAAGAGTGATAATAAAGTGAAGATGCGCCCTTAAACCCCTACTCTCTTTCCAAGAAGTCTTTCGGCATTCTTTGGCAAAATGCCCTCTCTCAATGATAGGTATAGCCAGCCCCCCCTCCACAACCACCGCTGCTACCTAGGGCACATTGATAAGAGTAGGGGTCCTTGCATCCTGGCCGCGACCCACCACTGCTGCTACCTCCCTTGCTACCCTGGTCTGGCACCTGGTTTGGCGTGGTAATATTAACTGCTTCAGTGCGGCCATCATCACCCTCTCCAAGGCAACTATGCAAACCCATAATCATAAACCAAAAACAAAAAAGATTAATACGTCATCTCACTGATCAACACCTAATGCACAGCAATAACAGAAGCATACATCAAATGGAGTTGTACACTGATATCATGTATTTTTTTTTTTTTGACAAGTAAGAACTAATAAGACATCCAAAAATGTGGCACAGATATGGTATCTTTAACCAATTGAAATTGTTGCATACAGTCCTAGTCATAGTGGCATGTATATGTTTCCGGATGCATATGTGTGCACGTATGAATGTGCTTCCCACTGACTATCTTTGCTGCGTAGCTTTCGGGCGGTTACTTTTACCTGCCCAGTAATGTGAGACTGAATGGATTAAAGTATGCTGAATGAAACTGTCAAGTATCACAGCCCCTTATCAACTCTTTTTCTCGATTGAGCTTCCATTATCCTTTTAACAAAGTTGGTTAGGATCTTGGGGTGGGGGATGAATTGTTCTAGCGTGCCAACCAATCCTCCTCATGGTCGCTGGTCAGCATTGAAAACTTTTGATTGGGTATGAAGCACCCATTTAAACGCGAAGAGGAAAGAGCAAGAAATAAGAGATTAAGATGGTCGAAAAAGAGTGACAGCGTTATGGTTGCACTTGGATTTTGTTTTCCTGGGCCTGAGATTTCACATCCACCTCTTAGTTTTTCTTCTGCCCAGAGGTATTTGGGTCGTGCCGCCTCACCACTTCATTTAACACAATCTCTTTTCTTTAGCAGATCCACACAGAAAAAAGTTATTGTCTTCCTTCTGCTTTCAGCTTGATTCACTTCTATATCAGACCACCTTCCGACTTTGACTCTTGTCCCTTCAACATATTCTATACCGATATAACTTCTGAATACGGCGTATCAATTAATAGGACAACTGAAAGTGCATAGATTAATTGTGCCCTAGATGTTGGTGATTATAAACATTGAAACGCAATTAGGGACGTGGATGGTTATGTAGCAAGGGTATACCTGGATAAAATGTCAAGTCACGTTTCCAACTTACAGCTTCATTTTCTGGGAAAACATACTTGGTGATCTCCCTTTATACTAGTACTAGTATATATGATATAGAAGATAAAGATGCCATCAAGGGGCTTGTGCAAGTACAAAGAATAAAAAAGACAAGCACCTACAAGAAACAGGAAGAAAAAAATAAAATCCCTTGTCACCTAGTCTTTTGAACACAAACTAGCATGCAATTCAGGGGAGTTTGAAATCTCTCCTTTGTCCCTTTGTTTTCAACTGGACAAAAACATACCTATCCATCAAAAACTTTGTTCTCAAACTAGTACTAGACACGTGATCCACACGTCATGTCAGAACCTAAACTTATCAGCACAGATCAACATAACAATATTAACAGCAAGGATTATTGAGGGAAGGACAGTAAGAAATAATTGTGAAACAGGGAAGCACGGGAACATATAAAAATTAGTACTCACAAAGAAAAGCCATCGATGAGGGCTGCCCCCCGTCCAATCACATAAGATTGGGAGGAAACACCAAAGAAATCAAATATGGTTTCCCCCCCAGCAGCCTCGCTGATCGAAACTCCAACTTTGGTGCAGTGAAGGAGATTGTGACCAAGATAACCCAAAGAATCCTCCCAGAGAAAGCAAAGGTGGGTGTCATCCAGACGGAACAATGAGCAAAAGCTGAGATCTTCGTAATTGCCGACCTTGTCCAAGTCTTTTATAGGAGAGATGGACCACTTTTTGCGAAACAAATCATAGGCCTGAACCCTCACTGTGCCTTTGCATGCTTGAATCCAACAGAGAAAACGGTCCACAAGCACGACTGCGTTACCATGGACTTTGATGCCAGAGAAGTCAATCTCGTGATCTAATTTCTTCCAAACCTTGTCCTCCACGTGATACACAACGGCAACATTAGATGCTGATGGTAACGCGACAACCACCAAAATCTGCTTATAGAAATGAAGGGGGGCAACTACAAAGGGGACGTCGTTCCAGTCGTCTAGGTGCCCACCGGATGGAGGCAAAGGTGGAGGCAAAGGTAGAGGAGACGATTTCTTACTGCAAAGATCAAAGCATTCACCCCATAAACCTTTACTCCGAAATATATTACCGCCCATAATATAAAGATTTCCATCCATGGCTACGACGCTAGGTCTCGCTCTGGGGGTAAGCATCATCAGATCAGCCTCCCCAGCAGCAGCATCCAATTGGTAAATCTTGGTTAATCCCTCGAGAGTATGAGTTAAGATGTCGCCTCCAACACAAAATAGAGAAGATCCGAGAGAAACAAAGGCGGAATGAGATGGTCTATCAGTCGTGAGGGCCGGTTTGAGAAAAAATGGATCGGTGTTGTTCCCAAGACCCAAATCAACTGGAACTGCAACCCCGTAGAAATCGGTCGTCCGTGTCGTCCAATTTTGGGTGCGAAAAATGATGCACTCCATCTTCTAGGGTTTTGAAAACCCACCCCCAAAAGAACATACAAACCAAACAGCAAAGGAAAAGTTATATGAGCACAAAGATGGGGAAGAAGATGATAAAACCAAATACTATTAATTGTGTGTGTTATATGCAGGTAACCCGCCAACCCTAATCTACGACGGCCCAAAACATAGCTAAAACGAAGGGCGTCGGGAGAGAGAGAGAGCACAGCTGTCCTTATAGCTGCCTGAGTCGGCGATCGTTGGCGGTGCTGGTGAGGTTTTGTTCGATTGGCTCTTCAGCGATCGTTGGCGGTGCTGGTTAGGTTTTGTTCTGTTCTATTGGTTCTTCCCCCCTTCTTATGATTCTAGGACAATGCCGTGCTATGGGTATTTATAAGAAAATGATGACGTGTGCCCTTGATGCCGGATTAGGGAGGGTTTTGATGCAATAATCACATCAAGGTCCTTTGGGTTCTTGTAATAACGAATTAATAATTCTTCTTTGAAACACTTTGCACTTTGACCCCAAATTTCTTCCAACTCTTGTTTTTATCAAAAATCTTCGGCAACGTGCTCGAACAACCTATAAACACAAAAGAGGCTAAACAAGCTGTGGACACCTGTCGGGTGGACGCCCACGTAATGGCTCTCCAATTTGGATTTAATTTTGAAAATGGTTTTGGAGTCGTCACCCGGGTTTAAGGACCGAACCCGAGAAACCGATTAAAAGTGATTCTTATGCCCAACGGTTAGAAAATGATTTTATCGGTCAAACGAAAACCAATGTATTTTTAGGTTCGGGGGTTTGGTTACGAGAGGGGAAGGGTTTTAAGGCACCCCTTTTGCCCCGTCCGTAAACCGGTCTTTACTCAATGATTTGTGGGATACAAAAAATGTTTAAAATCTGATTTTGTTCACGTAAATGGGATATGGGGATGGGGAACACGTATGCAAGATAAAACACAATATATGAGACTTACGGTGGATGTGCGTGTTCGTGTATTTACAATGACAATGACGATGATGACGACGATATATAAACATGATGAAATGGACATTAATGACCAACAAGATGAAATATATACAGAAAATGATGTTAACATGATTAATGTAACCAAATGAACTATGCAGTAACAAAATACCAATCTATCAGCAGCACTAGGGTTGAGCGCTCAAGGGGGTCTTGAGCGCTCAACTCCCTTCAAACTCAACAGTTTCATATTTCCTTTCCGATTCATGAATATTCAACCACAACACCAGATGACTTATAGAAAATGATTTCCAATATTGATTTAAGATTGAACAACAACAATAAGAAATTTTGAGATTTATTCATGAATCAAATGCAAACTTAAGAACCTTTCCTTGAATGACATCATTAAGAAATAAGAAACATGACTTGAGATGGAGAAGACAGATTGATATGATGCTGTATATTCACACATACACACTCTTTAGAGAATCAAATCAACAGCAAAAGGCCAAAATGAGCAGATGAAATAATCTATCCAGGAGACAGCTTGAGCGCTCAAGGGGGTGTTGAGCCCTCAAGCCATCCTCTGGCTTATGAAATCTAACAGCTTTTTCGCTTTTCTTTTGGTATCCTCATGAATTATGGAGACTGATTTTTGATGCTCGTGTGAAGTGTACAATGTATGATGAGATGCTACAAATAATACTAACAATAAAAATTGGAAAGTAGAACTTTAGAACATTGTTTTCAAAGAAATCAATCTGTCAGAAACGTATTTGCAAATTTTGGGCACTGTAAAGGCAGAATTTGGAAGAGCATAATACTAGAGAGTTGTAGCTTTGCAAATTATCTACGTTTTGATATATAACTCGTCAAAAATGGAGTTCAGAGTAAAAAGCTATGGCGGAAACACTAAATTGACTTTCTGGCATGCGTTTGAGCGCTCAAGCCCTTTAAAACTGACATTTTTGAAAATATTTTTCTTGATTTGTAGGATCTTGTAGGCTCACAACAAGTCTATGGAACTTGTGTGAACCTACTAGTCACCTTCAGAGGGACCAAAAACATGTGATTTTCACATGATTTTCTACCTTTTGAGCTTGAACTAGGCTTGGAGTTAATGTTTTGGTTGGTGAAGGCTTTGGAGATCAGTTTATGGACTCAAGACAGTTTGGTTATGGTTGTATTTGAGGTGGTTTAGGACTGTTTTTTGTTGTACTCTAAGGGAATAGTTGTATTTTGGGCTTGATGATGAGTTTTTAGCTTAGAAATGGGTTCTTTGATTGTGGAATAGCTATGGATGAAATTGGTGGTTTTCTATGGATTTTTAGAAGGAGTAGAGAGTGGTTTTTGGTTGCTGGTTTTGGAGGAAGAATGAGATAATGGCAGTAGGAGAGTAAGAGAGGCCAAGAGAAGGAATGAGAGAGTGGTGGGAGGTATTTATAGAGTGAGAGTGAGTGAGAGGGTGAGTGAATGAGTGAGTGTTGGACGTGTTTAGGGGGGACAAAAATGGGGGACAGATGCTCCTCTTGCAGTAGAATCACATTATGAGATGTCATGCAGAACTGTCTGCAAGGGGGTTGAGCACTCAAGACCACTCTGAGCGCTCAAGGTGTATTTTGGAGGGGTTGAGTGCTTAAGACCACCTTGAGCGCTCAACTGCAGAACTGACCAACTTCGTCGGGCTGCCCCGGGTGCTACCGAACTCCGATTTAGGCGTGGTTTGAAGCGTTGAAAAGATGGTTGAGTCTACTTTCTAACCCAAGTAGTTTCAATGCAAAATGATTTGTACATCCAAGTGTGTGACCATTTTACCCTCAAGAGATCGGGAAAACGGGTCTTTTTAGTAAAACGTGCATATCTCCCTCATTTCAAAACGGATTGGGACGTATTATATATCGATAAAGAGGGTTTTGAATGTACTAGAAGATGGTGTAGGCTTTGGTTTGTTTTGAGGAGGTTTGGGTTGGATTTTGGTGGATTTTGGCGGGGTTTCAAACACTTATTCAAACTCCAAAGTGTTTTGTTAGTCCATTTTCATCATCGGGAATGCCAAGGACTTTCTTAGGTTCAAATTGGGGTGTCTACACAAGCATCACATGTCCAATAAATATCACTAACAAGTATAGTTTAGAGGGTCCAAATATACATATTTTGGCACTTATCAATTTGACACAACTTTTGATATAAAAAAATGTAAACTACCAATTTTGGAGTCCCACACAAATGATCAGAGCCATTCAATTTGTTTAAAACGTGTTTTTAAGAGTAATCGTAAACAATCAACTCATTTAGATATCGGTAAGAGAGCTTGATCAGTATTTGTCCCTAAATTTGTCACTATAAAAACTAAATGATTTAACAAACCCTTATAGATATTCGAATGAGTTGATTTTTTTACAAGTACTCTTACAAACATGTTTTGAACATATTGAACGGCTCTGACTATTAGGGTGGGCTGCGATCAATGGTGTGTCAAATGTTGTGTTATTCGTTGTGGACTCTTAAAAGCACGATTTAAACACATTCAACGGTTCGGATCGTCAAAATTTGATCGGAAAATGTGAGTCTCACACGTTTAGCAAAGTGTGGGATCCCTCATATAAGGAGTGTCTACACACACACACACACACACACACACACAAATGGAGGAACAAGTAAGGGATATTCTTACTCTGCGACGGTGTAGACCTCTCTCCCGGTTATATTTTAATAATCTGAGCCGTTCAATATGTTTACAATATGTTTTTAAAGGTCTCAAAGAGAACCTAAAAAACAATCGCCTCTCTCTCTTTATAAAAAAAAATTTGCTCTGACCTCTCTCTAAAAAAACTCCAAAACTTCTTGGGGTGGTGGGTGGGTGGGTGGGGGAGCTGCTGCCAGCCCTTTCCGTTCGAATAAGCCTCCCCAAGCTTTGTGATTCATCGTCGATCATCCCATGCAAGCTCATCTTTTATACCAAACAAATCATATTTTTTTATTCACATTCAATTCGTAACATTTTTAGACGTGTGTATCATACAATTATTATAATATTTTGGTCCAATCGGCCCAACTATAGTACTACCGCCCGTGCACATTATCTTCATTGGCATACAATTTCCGGTGCAAAAAGTGTGTGGTTTGGCTTAATAAGTCACTTGACTTATTTTTTCTTCTTTATTTGATTTTTTTTCGTGTTTGTTAGTTCTTCATTAACTTATTGTGTATTTTTGATTTGTCTCGACGAGAGGAATAAAAAAAATAAAAAGTTATGATCCAAGCTTAAATTTTTTTGGATAAAGACAAAAATAAGTCAAAAGGACAAATTTGTACACTTTTTTTTTATTTTATTAAAAAATATTGAGAGTTCTAATCATAATTTTTTACCTTTGTGGATTTCTATCGTCAAGATGAACCAATTATACACAAAAATTTGATGCAAAACTATTAAATGTGAAAAGAAAAATCAAATAAAGACAAAACAATAAGTCAACATGACTTACTAGGCCAAAACATTTAGGGCCCATCTTTTATTTGTATTTATTAGTTTGGGTTGCTTTTTTTAGATTATTACTAGTTTTGGAAAGATGTATTCAAAATTATTCTGAATACAATTAAAAGAATGAACTACAATATTTCGGCCCACTATAGAACTGCCGCTCGTGTGCATTATCTTAATTGGCATAAAATTTCGAATGAGAAAAAGAAAAGTCTCCCTCAATTTGAACCTGCTTCTTGCGACTCTCCATCTATAGTCTATAGAAAGGAGGCAATACGCTAAGGAGTTTACCCATCTCTCTCATCACCAAGCTCATCAAAAGTCAAAACCCATGTCTTCCTCAAGACTTCTATTTCCACTCTGTCTCCTCACCTTCTCCCTCCTCCTCCAACTCGCCTTCGCAATGAACCCGACTGCATGGTCCTGCTCGGGCTCTACAAATTTCACTCCCAATGGCACTTACAACAACAACATGAACAACCTCCTGAGTTATCTCAACCCCAACACCCAATTGACCAGGTTCAGTAACGGCTCGATGGGCTCGAACCTGACCCAGGTCTACGGTCTAGCTCTCTGTCGAGGTGACATCAATGCCACGGACTGCCAAGCCTGTGTTAACAACGCAAGCATCGAGATTCAAGACATTTGCCAGTTCAAGGAAGAAGCATTCGTATGGTACGATTATTGTCAGTTGAAATACTCGAACGTCGATTTCTTGGGCCAAATCTATAACTCGGAGTGGAATGTCAAGTGGAATTCAAAAAAATGTGAGCGACCCGGTTGCTTTCAACAAGTCTCAGAGTTATTCTCTTTTTTGGTGGAAGATGCTTATCTTAGCCCGATATTGTATGCTGGGGGCGGTGACGGTTAATGGGACCTCGCAAAATATATATCTGTGGGTTGGTTCAGTTTACCCGAGATCTTTCTAGTGTTAATTGTAAGAGCTGTCTTAATTATGGTATTAATTTGATTCCGCAATATTTATACGGAAACAAGGAGGGAAAGCTATGGGTGGGAGGTGTAACCTGCATTTTGATATCTATCCATTTGTCCTGAGCTAGAAAATGTATCATGGTTCTTAGATTGTACTGGTAAACAAGTTGAGGCTGAATAAGGATATCTCATCCCTTGTTATATTTGTGAGCGAGCTTATTAACAATAAAGATTTCCTCCTACATACATGTAGGTTTTGTAAAATATCTATATCTGTATTTATTATGTTATGCGGAAAATAGATATAGCCGGATCTTGAATTCAAACACATCTCAAGAACAATAAATTAAAAGTACCTTTGTTGGCCATCGAGATTAGAGAACAAGAACAAACCCCTTAATTATGACACCTTAATTATTGGCTCACCTTCTTCTGTCTGTCTCTAACTTTCTAGCATACCCAGACACTTTAATTGATGGAAAAACATATGTTGAAGGGGTGAGTATTCTATTCTTTTATAGAGGAGAGGAGAGGGTCATAGAGATAATTATAAAAGACTCTTAATCCATCAAGGACTCTTTTATGTAGAGTATTTCTCAATCAAATTCTAATTGATTATGACAACGAACCTTATCCTTTATTGGCTTATATGATATTGGAGTCCCAATTGTAACAAATATGCATAAAACGTGGAATCTTAGTGGGACACAAAAATGGGAGTCTAACATTCTCCCACTTGGCCCATTAAGCTGATTGAGATGCAGAGTGTAATTTTTCAAAATATGCAATTTTGTTGTAAATGACTCGAGTGGGTTCCACATTAAAACTTAGACACGTGATCACGAATTTAAATTAACCAATAGGTTCAAAACAATTAGAAAATTTAATACTGTAATTAATTTAGACCACCAATGTGAGTCATAGCGGTTGTATGGCACAATGCCATATTCCCTTCTATGCACCACATCATTGATAATCATCATTAACCAAGTCCTTCATAGGAAAATATCATTATTTAGGCTATAATGCCTAAAAGGCCCAATAATTTGTCTTGTCAAGACATTTCCTGTTGTACAACATCCAACATAATATGTGCACACATAATTGGAAGCAGAAAAATCAGAAACAAACTATAATGTGCGCAAAAATAGTGTCGTTTTTGGACTCGTTCTGTAATAACCCGAATTTTCATAAAATAAAAAAAAATTCAAATTATATTTTAATATTAATAATTTTCTCGGAAAATTATTTAATCACCGGTCGATTTATTTAAATCAGTTAATATTCGTCCGCGTAAATTCGTACACATGCCAAGGACAATACGGTATAGAGAGAGAGAGAGAGAGAGAGAGAGAGAGAGAGAGAGAGAGAGAGAG
>JAXBDA010007759.1:0-16666 GCA_036023075.1 Gaultheria prostrata
AAGCTATGTACTAAGAATGCTTAGCACCTCTTTCACTGTCCAAAACCAAGCTTTTCTCACTGTCCAGTACAATCTAGTACCATACGGTACTACGATTTTAACTAAACGGTACTATGACAGTACCGCATGGTACTGTCTTGCAAATCAAAAATTTCAAAAATCAGTTTACTGCTCGGACAGTGAGTAATGTTGAAGTTTTCTGTTTTAATTATTTTCTTGCATCATTCATACATGCTCATGTGTTTATTGCTTATCTGTCCATTATTATCATTAATTGTTTATTTGTTTGCCGTTATTTCTGTTATTATCAACTGTTTATTTGAATAAAGTTCGGCAGTAAAATGTTTTCCAAAAAATCCCAAAATATCTAGTAAAGACCGATTTTTATCGGGCACGTGGAGTGCATTTTTCGAACAAAACCTTCCCCACGGGTAACCTGGCTCCTGAACCCAAATCTCTAATTTTTCGCAGATCAAACCCCTTTTTCAGCGGCACAAAAAGAGTCATTATTTTTCTAAACGGTTCCTCGGTTACCTAACATTTTCTAAAAATTAAACCCCGGGTGCCGATTCTAAATTTTCTTTTTTCCTAAATCGCCCCTTTTTCAAAAACATCAAAAAGTGGCACCGTCCACAGAAACCTTAACAACCCAAAAGACCATTTGATAATGATTATTTTTCTTTGTAGTACAAATAAAAATTGTTAGCACACTGGATGTCTGTAATCAGCCGTGAAGCTTGTTATAAGTTGTGCCTACAATGGAAGTTTGCAAAGAAACCCTAACCACTCAAGTGACTCATGCTAAACTGCATGCAAGGATAAAAAATATTAAGAGGCAGATTAAGGCTTAAGCAGGGGACTTGATGGATAAATACAGAAACCAAACACAATAGCACAGAGACCCTTATCAATGGAAAATTGTCTAAACTAACATTTGACTCTCAAAGACAAACAATGAATTTGTTTTACATTTAGGGTCTCATCTCTTATTCTTCTTTTGACTTATATGGTCTTACTAATAAAGCTATCTTTATTATCTGTCAAAAAAATAAAAAATAAAAATATCGTGAGAATGTGGTCAATCGTGAAATACTCAAATAATTTCAACAACCCAAACACCAGAAATCCACATTTTGTAGCAAATCCTCCATTTTTGAAACCCAGATTTGAATATTCACAAGTGTAAATGGAAATAGGAAGCCAATTTTTGAAACCCCTAAAAAAATATGCACTGATCGATAACCAAAACCCTAGAATATCTTGAACCAATCCAAAGGCAAAGAAAGATCTTGACAGAGTGTGTGTACGAGAGAGAGAGAGAGAGAGAGCTAGAGCATCGCCTCCTGTCGACTGTGAGGAGTGAACGAGGAGTATGTTTGTGTGAGGAGTGTGTGTACAAGGCATTCATATTCTTATTTTTGTGTGCAATAAAATATAAAATAGACCAAATTGATTAAAACTAGATCGTTCCGCTGAAAATTTGGAATCAGCCGCCTAATTTGTAATGTAACGCGGAAAAATTGGCGCCCAAATAATTTACCTTTCAGCGATGTAAATTGCATCGCCAAAAGTGAGGTTTTTCGGCGATAACATTTTCGCATCGCTGAAAGTACCGATTAGGCGCGCCAAAAATTGCGCCAAAAAAATTTAGCCTTCGCCAATGCATATCGCGTCGCCAAATATGTACATTTTTGCCGAAATAATTTTCTCATCGCTGAAAGTGTAATTTGTGGTCGCCAAAAGTGGCCCCATCAGTCAACCCAATTGTATGGTCAGAGTCAAGGTATTGCCGATGCACTTTGAAAAAGTGCATCACCAAATACATACCCAACGGCGAGGTGTTTTTGTTCCATTGCTATTCAGGTCGCCAATACTCCATATTCTTGTAGTGTGTATATTATTAGCCATTTAAGTGAATATGGGTCATTCAAATGTATATTATGGTCCAACCTTTTTTTCTATTTTTTCCACTTTGGGATTTAATGTGTGAGAGCCCCCCCCCCCCGCGCAGTACATTGAGCCTTGTTTTCTTTCTTTGCATCCAAACTCCCCCTTGATTGTGATCTATTACTCTCTAACACTATCTCCTGAACACACTCCATCGATTTAGAGCCATCCATTACAACACTCCAACATCAAGCTACGAGCTATTAGCTCAGTGGTAGAGCGTGCCCCTGATAATTGCGTCGTTGTGCCTGGGCTGTGAGGGCTCTTAGCCACATGGATAGTTTAATGTGCTCATCAGTGCCTGACCCTGAGATGTGGATCATCCAAGGCACATTAGCATGGCGTACTCTTTGTTTCATCGAGAGTTACCTGGATATCCACTCCAGCGACTCGAAGCCATCTGTCATACTCCACTGAGAGCCAATGTGCCCATTCACTTGCACCATGCTTTCCGACGAGTCAACACATGCAACATGTGTTCCATTCGCTTGTATCACCTTACAGCGGGCACACCCTATCACTTGCACTATTAATTTTTTTCGGTCCATAGAGTGTTCTCCGTGCAAGATCATGCATGATGCGTCAAGAGATGCCCATAAATCGTCAACCATCGGCTCTGATACCACTTGTTGAGAGTTTATACAATACATTGATCCTGCTACGGCGTGCACAAGGCCCAATATTTTACAAAGTAACGACATAGAGTCCACCACATCAATTGGGCACATTTAAATGACCCATATCTACTTAAAAAGCTGGTGATAGTCACCCAATTATATCTTACGATCCAACCCTTTTTCTCTTTCTTCTAACGTGGGACTTAATGTTCACATATATTCCAATAATACCATTCTAACATTGAGAAATTGTATGGTTTTGAGCGGATGTGGTTGAGGCGATTTGGATATGGTGATGAGTGAAGGTAGACTCTGTGTGTGATAAGTTTAGAACTCTAACATTGAGAGATTGTATGATTTTGAGCAGATGTGAATTGGAACTGTTGTTGGAATTAAAAAAATAGGATAAAATATAGTATGCATAATTGTTAAAGGGAGTTAGAATTAGGGAATTGGAGACGATATAGTTAGGGTTTGGGGAGGGGAGAGGTAGTGATGATGAAAGAAGAAGAAAAGAGGGTTTGTGGAAGGGATATTAGGTTAATTAGGGAGAGAGAGAGAGAGAGAAAGAGAGAGAGAGAGGCAATTACCCATACTTAATTGTTCCCAATCATCTCTTTAACGGAGCTGTTAATCCAAATTAGGAGAATCCGTTAACTATTTGACGGATGTAGACGGCAGGAGCCTTATTGATTAACAGCTCAATAGTTTAGGTGTTCAATTGAAATTTAACAAAGTTTAGGTGTCTATTAGACATTGAAGTCAAAATTTGGACGGTATTTTGAAATTTTTCCTAATCATACTCTACATCGAGCATTGATTGCGAGCTTCTATTTATTGATCTATGACATTGCCTTTTGTTAGTGCTATAGGCCTGACTTTATTTTAAAGCTAAAGGCATTCCATATGTCGGATTCACTTTTTATCTCTTGAAGCGTGATTAAGGTTTGAAAACAAACATCCTTGCCCATTGATAATGTAATTTCTTCTTCGGTCCTATTTTGTTTGTCCATTATTTTTTTTGTTTCTTTTGTTTCAATTAATTATATCTCTCAATCTATAATGATTTTTTATGATTTCAAATTTTTTGAATTATAGGACAAATTAGAATCGATTAAATAAAATTCTTATTGCATATTGTTAAGATATATATTGAAAGATACAGGCAATAGACACAATAGAGATAAAATAATTAACCGACAAACAAAATGGACGGAGAGAGTAGATAATTTCGGATGAATGAAAAAAAATATTTTAATAGCTTATATTTTACGAAAAGCATCCCTTGGTTAACTTTATTTTCTAGTACTTATTAATGAACTCTTGGATAAAAAGTGCTGCAGCTGTAGCTGATCATCAGCACAAACCAGAATACATTTAATTGAATTTGAAACCACAACAAGAACTTGCAAGATGTTTTCGGTCTTATGTCCAGTCTTCCAATTCGCGGCACAGGTGGCACCGGCTGTCCAGGGCGTAGTTTCTGGTGCGTCACAGGTTGTAGCACCGGCTGTTCAGGGCGTAGTTGTTGGCGCAGCACAGGTGGTAGCACCAGCTGTTCAGGGTGTAGTTTCTGGTGCAGCACAGTGGTAGCACCGGCTGTTCAGGGCGTAGTTTCTGGCGCGGCACAGGTGATTGCACCGGTTGTACCTGCTCTAGCATCGGGCTTTTCCGTTTTTTTCTGAGGCAGTTCAGACAGTTTCTGTCGCTGCACCGGTTCTTCCGGTGGTTGCTACTGTTGTGCCAGTGCTTGCACCTGCGGTTTCTATAGCTGTTCAAGCAGTTTCTTTGGTGGCACAGGTATCGTCCGTGGCAGGGCTGGCGGGGCGGCTGCTGCTTTTAATGCATTGCCTCGCAAGAAGCAGTAGTTTAGTTGTTCTCGCTAAGCATATCACCGAATATCAACTCACTATGCATGATCAAATGGTTGAATCGATCTTCATTGCAGACCTCGATCGTCGTTTGTTTTTGCTAGTTTGTTTGGTGTGGTTTTTTTTTTTTTGCTTTTTTGGTAATGTTTTGTGAACCTTTGCCCCAATGAATTTCTGAAGAACTTAATTGCTTTTGTATCTTCTACTTCAATTATGATATTAGATAACTCACAAACACGGAAACGAAGCAAAAAAATTCTAATAGAGATTAGTATCACTTTTTTTTTTTTAATCTGCAAATTGGTTAATATCGTTAATTGCTTTCTCCTTGCATGAAGCACTCGTAGCCCGTACGTAGTTCTTGTTCTCCCACTCCATCTGTAGAGCCTTCTTCAATTTGTTGCATCTCTAACGAGGAAAAATTCATTCTCCCATCAAAAAATTCTCACTATTTTCTTTTTTTTGATAAGTTAAGATTTTATAACAACAAAGCATCCATCTATCCCAGGACCAAACCTTAGGAATTACAAAAGACTAACAAGATAGCCTAATCCTAGCTCTACTGAGCACAAAAGAAGGGATATTCCAATTATTACATAGGGCCAGATTTTCACTATTATAGGGACTCTTATCCCAGGAACAAACTCTACTACGAACACCATCAACAATGGCAGACAATAAATCCCCGACAGTGCTAGCTTGTTGCCGAAAAAGTCTTGCATTTCTTTCCAACCAAATATGATAAAGAGTAGCTGCTAGGGACAATTTATAGAGCATAGATTTGAACCCCTTTCCCTTGCAATTTTGAACAACCCAACCAAGCTCAAAATGCCAATCACTTGGACTTTGAGATAGCAGATTCCTCCTCAACCCTTCAGCCCATATGGTTCGAGAAAAACAACAATCAAAGAAGAGATGATCATGAGTTTCCTCCACTTGATTGCACAAGACACAATTAGGGTGGACATCCATTCTCCAACCTCTTAAACGATCCTTCGTAGCTAAATTCTTGGAACAAGCTAACCAAACCAGAAAAGCCCATTTAGGCACATTCTGATGAAACCACACAGTAGAGTACCAGGGAACTTGTTGCCCAGTACTTCTAATAGCATTCCATGTAGATTTTGTAGAATATTGGCCAGTAGGAGAGGGAAGCCAAATAACCTCATCTTCAAGCTGAGTATTTGGAAGAAAACTAGCCGGAGTTGCATCAATAATCTGCAATGCAATTCTGTTTCGTGGCCTAGGCCAAACCCAAGAGCCATGCTGGATGATAGAATCAACCTTGGAGGTTAGAGACCTGCCCAGATTATACACCACAGCCTCACCAAAGTATTTTTGTTATATTTTGACATGACATAGTAAGTACTTTTCCAAAACCAAAAAAAGTTGCTCATTTTATTGGTCAACCCAACATATATAAGAGTATACCAAGGGCTTGCAGCCTAGCGGTATTTTCTGGTTCTCTCACAAGGGAGACCAAAATTCGAGCCTCGACGGAGGCGTTTGGAGTTTAGGGCTATGTATATCGAATGGCAAAAAAAAAAAAACACATAAGAGTACACGTCAAAAGTTATTACAACGGGAAATTTTTTCAGTGCCTAGCGAGTACCACGTGGCGCATGCATAACATTTTATCACAACCGTCCATCTAAGAAATCAATGATCCGGATTTTAAATAAACTCTTTCAGTCCTAAATATTTTTGGGCAGCCAAAATGTGTGCTACATCCAGTGGTACTTGCTCGACACTAGAACCCACTGGGCCACTCCTATTACCATGTATTACCTAGCTACAGGCCGACATACATATCACTCAAGGTTCCTGGACCTATTGGTTCTAAAAAATTAATGTAACTGCGGGTGTTATGCACATGGGTGCCGTGCACCCCTCGGCCGTCCGATCATCGCTCAAGGTTTCTGGACCTACTAGACTTTTCCTTTGAATTGATTTTTTTGTTTGATCGGCTTTAATTCCAATGGAGCTTATTAGAGCATCAATAGTGGTACACTCAAATATTGCAACATCACATTTTGAGTATTCATTTAATGAGTTTATAAGTTTGAGTATCTACCCTTCTACAATGGTTCATTTGTGTCCATAATTAAAAAAAGTACTACTCACTCTATTTTTATTCATAAAATGGGCACAACTTTAAATTTGTACATATACTTTTTATAATATTAGTACCATTTAAAAGATATTCACAATACCTTTAAAATGAGATCAATCTTGAACATATTTTAGTAAAGATTAAAAATTGATAATTTTAATTTTTTGAGAGAGTGCAAAAATTTGAGTTTGGAATTAAGTATTTGAAAAATGGAGAGAGAATGTTGTTACTTTTGACAGGGTGCGGTCCAAAAAATTTGGTTATTGAGTTTTGGTTATTGAGAAATGTTGTTAACTTTGAGTATCCAAATGCCAAAAGTTGAGTATTTGTAAAAATGTTGTTACCTTTAATTGAGTATTTATCCAAATGTCATTGTCAGCATCTTTTGTGTATCAAAATACTCATCTTTAAGTATTTTTGGTTTTGAGTATACCACTAATGATGCTCTTACACAATATTCCGAATTTAACCAGCAATTAGCAGGGCCTTTAAATTTATTTGGCCAAAGTTTTGGGAAAAAATCCTAATTTCTAGCACTGGTAATAATATTACCGTAAGCCATTTGTCATCCTCTGTACATGGGGACAAACGGAGCACTTAATTGGTGAATGTGAGCAAAATCGTCATGCTTTTCCGTCTAGGCTTGGTAAATTGTGTACTGTATTAAGCAAAATAGGGAGGGGGCCCGGCCTGTAGCACCTTCAAATGGCTGAACCGTGCAGCTCCTCAAAACGACATCGTTTTGGGGAGTTTTGGGAGAATCGAATTGCTTAATTTATGCAGCCCACTTGGGCTTTTTACTTCTCTCTCTCTCTCTCGTGAAGTTAGGCAAAGGGGATGATGATAATTTAAACAATCCGAGTCGATTTCATCTTTGTTCTACTCCCTCATTGGCTCATTCTGTAGTAGAAAATATTTCTCATGTTGATCTTTTTATAGCCTTGTTTACACGCTATAGAAATTGACTTTTGTTGTAGTGTAATTACCAATGCATGCGCCACAATTTGCAGAAGACATACATTCCCGCCTATAAAATGAGTTGTGAGGCTAAAATTAATTAAATTGGTTGGGAAATAATGAAATACTCCCTCCGTCCCAATTTGTTGGGCCTATTTACCTTTACGGACTCAAAAAAATGTCTACATCTCATAATTTATAATATTTTTTATGATTTCGAAATCTTTGTTTAACAAAATTAACTGAGATCTATGAAACACGATCCATATTGAAAAGTATTATAAATTACAAGATATCAGAATTTTTTTGAGCTTTCCAAAAAAGGAAAGAGGCCCAAGAAATTAGGACGGAGGGAGTACTACTTTACTTTGGACACTGTCGTAATAATAATAGGATGAGTTTTTCTTTTTCACGGAGCCGGCTAAAAAAAATGGTTTACGGAAGCCCTTTGGGGGGCCCACCGGCACTTCATAGCAATGATCCGGACCGGTCATCTTGTAGAGTTCGCAGAGTAGTGTGTATATGCAAAAAATCAGTTCGACCTAGCATTGATAGCTTTGTCAAAAATTAAATTTTAGTGCAAAAAAATAAGGGTCTGGATCATTTTAAATTTTCAATTTCTGCAATGATCCAGGCCCTTGTTTTTTCGCACAAATTTAATTTTTGACATGCCTATCGGTACTGGGTCAAACTGATTTTTTTTGCATATATATACTACTCTGCAAACCCTAGAAGATAACCGGTTCGGATCATTGCGATGAGGTGCCAGTGGAGCCCCCAAAGGAGGCTTCCGTAAAACCCCCTCTTTTAGCCTGCTCCGTAAAAAAAAACAATCTCTAATAGGATACAAAACATTCAAATTAGTGGGTCCACAATTAAAGGGGTTAGACATTTCTTTGTAAACTTGAACTCTAGACCTCGTCCTTGAAGTTAAAAATTTCATTTGTTACCATGGTAAAACTCGATCGGGATTTTTTAAAACTTTTTTTCGGCATTTAACCAGGCCTATTCTTTTATAAAAAAAAAAAATAGCAAATGATTTTCAAACTTTATGAGTGATGACACAATTTCCGGCGCAGCCCGACGAAGCACCTGCAAAACAGAGTTAAGCTAGGGTCACCGGTGGTGTCAGCCAACCGGCCTCCGATGCCTAAGTCAGTAAATCTCGTGTGGTAGGTTTAAGTATTGTCCAAATTTAGATGACTAGAACAACATACCTGATAAGGTTACTTGGAGTCGCTTTTATAGGCTAATGTAGCGATTGAGTCCTCGTAGGACTTGGACTCTCGCCGATGCTTATCTTACTAACGCATTTTGCCCATTGGAAGCCTCACATTCCTGATCGGAATAGGACTCCCAATGCCTTTAGGAGTCTTACAGATAAGCCACCGGGTTTTGCGGGTTTCATCTTGATCTGATAGAGGGAAGACTTTAAATCTTTAACAGACTTCTAGACCCCTTGGGGTTGCTTCTCCTGTTAGGACGAGCTTTCCTTATCCTCCTAATAGTTCAAGTCTGGCAGTCCGAGCTGCCCTTCAACTGCCGAGCTATACCTGTTGGGTTCGGTGGTGTACCTTTACTCCCCAGTCCATGGGATGCTTACCGAGCTTCCCACGATTTTCCTTTCCTGACCGAGCTCCCCATACTGAGCTGGGCTCATCGAGGGCGAGCTGACCTTGTGGTCGATTTGGCCCCATCAATGAGTTTAACGAAATGATCCTCAAACAATATTGAGGAAAAAAGAGAACTCCACTAGTAAGTGAAAAGGAAGCATATATTCTGTAGAAAATAGAGAACTCCACTACATAAGTGAGAAGGAAGCATATATTCTGCAGTACTACCCGAAACATTTTACACTGCCCAAACGGAGCCTATTTAACTCAGTGACTCGTGAATTTCTCTAACTTTTCCATATAAATAAAGTTGTCATCCATCCATTAACAACATCAACATATACAACTTAAGCAGAGCTAGCACATAGTAATGGGAAGTAGCGAGAGCTCGGCTAAGACGAAGAAGGAAAACAATGATCATCCGGCGGCGGCGGTGTGGGCGGCGGTGGCTCTTGTTGGGTGGGGCCTAATTAAGCTCGTATCATCATCATCAGGCTCGGGCTCAGACGGGAAAATGATGAAAGCTCCTGGAAGGAACTACCGAATGCCGAGGAAAGAATTTGAGAAATCCCCATCCGACTACTTCCGCGACCTTCGCAAGAAATAGGAATGGCATTCGTGGGATTTTGATTTCGATTTCGATCCTATTCCTAGCTTTGCTGTTACTTTCCTTTCTTTTGATTAGCTGGTTTAGCTTGCTATGGTTTTCCTAAGGCGTTTACCATTGTCATACAACTCTGCTCTGGTCGATCATGTAGGTGTTGCTGTACATGTTGGTTACTTGGTTAAGCTATATAATGTAATGGTTATTTATGCATGATGCGATTTTGTTACGATATTCTTCTAATTGCTCGTCCGGATTGAGTTGTTGGGTAAGAAAAAACAAGAATTACAAATTACTGATTTGATTAGAAATAGAGAGAAAAGAGAGCTCTTACTCAAATTACTGATTTTAGTATCTTTTGATTGTGGAAATTTGATGAAAAAAGCTCCTCTTAATTTATCAGCCAGGTTGAAAAATCAGTTCAACCAACAAACACGTGTAAAAAATAATAAAAATAGAAAATAAGAGCACAAGGCACAAAGATTTATTCAGTTTCTCAAGTACATCTACATCTCACAAGCAGTGCCGGCTCTGAGTTTTTTGAGGCCGGATACGAATTTTATTTTTGAGGCCTATTATATAATACTCCCTCCGTTCCAAATTAATGTTCCACTACGAAAAGTCGTGCCATTTTTCAAATAAAAAAATGAACTACTTCCGTAAATCATTTTTCGAATTTTTTCTCACCAAATTAAAGTACTTGACGAGTACTTTAATTCGGTGCAAAAAAATTCGAAAAATGATACACGAAAGTACTTCATTTTTTGATTTGAAAAAAGGCAAGAGAGAAAAAGTGGGGATCTTATTTAGGAACGTTGGGAGTAATTAAAAACAATAATAACACAAAGCTCGATAATCATTATATACATTAATCCGAAATATATTACGTAAAACATCACCCTTCTCACATTTTTCGCAGCAATAATAGCATGTCCAAAGCCGGCTCTCATAATCAAGTTCACATGTACACGTATATATAAGGGTATAAAAATATCTGGAGCCCACAAAATTGGTCAAAATTTGGGAGTCAGATGCGGCTGCATCCTTGGCGTATGTCCGAAGCTAGCTCTGCTCACAAGATCAGAGTTTCATAATGTAACTATAATAAAAAGATTACAAATTATATTGGTTGATAGCAAATATTTTCGGGTGCTGCCCCAAGCTCCCGTCTATTTCAGCTTTGAGTAATTTTAATGGGGACAAAATTACATGTTCTTAAAAAAATTTCTCTACATTATTCTTATTGTTTTGACAATTTTTGTTTGAGAGAAGTAAGGCATTCGGGATGTAGTCTGATTGCATGCTTCCTTTTAATTAGGTGACCCGAGGACATCTTGCTTGCCTCTGTTTTGGCAGTGCAGCCAACTGAGCTCAAATTTATTTGCCTTGTTGTTCCAGCAACCAGTGTCAGTGTCGCTACGATAACAGTTTTATATGTTTAGTTGGATCATTTGCATAGTGGTTTTATAAACTGCAATAATCTGAGTGGTGATAGCTTTGCTATTGTAGATGTAAATATAATGAAAAGAGGACAAATTATATTGGTTGATAGCAAATAGGGAAAGAGAGATGGTCGTAGAAGGGCATTTTCGTCTAAATAATTTGCAAATCTCCCACCTACTAACAGTAATGTAACAGAAGGGGTCACAGTGGCTAACGGTTATAGATGAGGGGGTTTGTCTGAACGCTTTTAAACGTTAGGGGGTCTCCGTGGAATTTAACCTATTTTAAATTTTACAAGTACTCGAGGCCGAACCAGAAATTAAAGTTTTCACTCTAAAAAATTTGAAACCAACCGGGACTAAACCTAAACCGAACCAACTCTAAATTTTCCGATAGGTTTTTGCGGGGTCCATTCGGATATTGCTCAGGATATGAATTTTCTCCATTCATTGATATCATGGACAAATGATTTCATATCTACCCATATCCCGGTCAAACAAACGAGGCCTCAATATAGTAATATTTTTCATGATTTCGAAAACTTTGTATTATTGAGTGATAACTCGTACGCTTTTAATCGCACTCTACGCCGAGCATTGATTGCGAGCTTCTATTTATTGATCTATGACATTGCCTTTCGTTAATGCTGTGGAAAAGGCCCAACTTTATTTTAAAGCTAAAGACATTCCATGAGTATATGTCGGATTCACTTTTTAGCTCTTGGAACCTTAATCTCAAAGCATCCCTTTTAACTATTAGCTTATATTGCATGCAAAGCATCCCCTTGGTTAACTTTATTTTCTAGAACTACTTATTAATTATTAATGAACTCTTGAATGAAAAGCCAGACTATGATATAGAAAGTGCTGCAGCTGGAGCTGAACATCAGCACAAACCAGAATACATTTAATTGAAAACACAACAAGAACTAGCAAGATGTTTTCGGTCTTATGTCCAGCCTTCCAATCCGTGGTTCTTGATCAGGTGGTTGCTAAGGTTTTGACTGTTCAGGTTGCAGTTTCTGGCGCAGCACAGGTGGCTGCACCGGCTGTTCAGGGCATAGTTTCTGGCGCGTCACAGGTGGTAGCACCGGCTGTCCAGGGTGCAGTTTCTGGCGCAGCACAGGTGGTTGCACCTGCTGTTCAGGGCATAGTTTCTGCAGCGACACAGGTGGTTGCTCCAGTTGTTGATCAGGTAGTTTCTGCGGTTGTGCCTGTGCTAGCCTCGGCTATTCCGGTGGTTTCTGAGGTTGTTCAGGCAGTTTCTGTTGCTGCACCGGTGGTTGCACCGGTTCTCGTGGGGGTTGCTGGGGTGGCTTTTGTTGGGTGGGGCCTAATTAAGCTCTTTTCATCATCAGGCTCGGGCTCAAAAGGGAAAATGATGAAAGCTCCTGGAAGGAACTACCGAATGCCGAGGAAAGAATTTGAGAAATCCCCATCCGACTACTTCCGCGACCTTCACAAGAAATAGGAACAACCTTGCTACATACCCCGAATTTTTGACCCAGAAAATACCCATACACACACACAAGTGTGTGGGGCTCCACACACTTGTGTGTGTGTATGAGTATTTTCTGGGTCAAAAATTTTGGGCCCCCTATATTTATTGATGAAATAGGAATGGAATTCGTGGGATTTCCATTTCGATCCTAGCTTTGCTGTTATTTTCCTTTCATTTGATTAGCTGGCTTAGCTTGCTATGGTTTTCCTAAGGCGTTTACCATTGTACCACATCTCTGCTCTGGTCATGTAGGTGTTTGTTACTTGGTTAAGCTATATAATGTAATTGTTTCTACATGAAACTATTCCGCCCTACGTATGAATAATGCACGGACGGTGCATCTTGACTGTCCATTCGTGTTTTCGATGATCCAGATTAAAAAAAAAACTCTCCCTTACGTGTGTGTTCGTACGCGTAGTCGGATTGTCTTCTAATTGCTCGTTTGGATTGAGTGGTTGGGTAAGAAAAAACCATAATTAGAGTGTCTCGCCAAATTACTGATCTGATTAGAAAGAGAGACACAAGAGAGCTCTTACTCAAATTACTGATTTTAGTATCTTTTGATTGTGGAAATTTGATGAAAAAAGCTCATATTAATTTATAGTCCAGGTTGAGAAATCAGTTAAACCAACAAACATAACGCGTAAAAAATAATAATAAAAAAAGAGCACAGGACACAGGGATTTATTCAGTTTCTCAAATACATCTACAGCTCACAAGAATTTCATAATGTAACTATAATGAAAAGAGCACAAATTATATCGGTTGATAGCAAATATTAGTTACCATAATATGGTTGACTGGTTGTCTAGTTTTCGGGTGCTACCCCAAGCCGCTGTCTATTTCAGCTTTGAGTAATTTTAATGGGGACAAAATTACATTGTTCTTAACAAGATATATACAGATATATGGAAAATACATTTGTAGTATTAACATTAAATTTCTTTACATTATATGTATACTATTCGCTGCCGAATAAATAGTGAGTAATGGAGATTTACAAATGAACATGTAACTTTACGATGCTCTTATTACAGACGGGGTGTACCGACCGGCGCCGGAGACCCCTTGTTGGTCCCATACGGTCAATCCGATCCGTTTATCCATCTCAAAATCAAATTCCGAGTAGGCCCTTGGGAAAATCAAATAGATCGGACGCCCCTAAGTGCTCGATCCAAAATCATCTCATTTCGTTAAAAAACGAAATGAGGTGATTTTGGATCGAGTACTTAGGGACGTTCGAAATGAGGTGATTTTGGATCGAGCACTTAGGGATGTTCGATCGAGATGATCTACACCTGGGCCCTCAGAATTCAATTTTGAGATGAATGAACGGCTCGGATTAACCATGTGGGATCCAAAAAGAGGTCTCCATAATTGGTCTGTACATGGTCTGTACATAGGGGTCGATCCCCTCAGGATTTCCGATAACTTTAATAACCAATTCATGGCGACGGTGCATCCATTAATTGTTGCGTTTACAAAGTGAGACTTCAACCAGCAAGATTGAAAACAACCCAAATGATATTTGGATTAGGGGTTTAGGTGTTGAAAGGATATAATTTTCGCAATATTAAAATCCTTGAATTTTTTTATTTGTTTATTCAAACCCTTAGGCTTCATTCTCCCAGACTTTTTGTCAAATGGTTTTTTTCGGCATTTATTACTTTTTGTAATTTTGTTTAGTTATCCGTCATTTTTTTATTAATCATTTGTATAAACGAGAAGAATAAAAAAAGTATAAAAATGTGAGCCAAATTTAAAAATAGTTCATATAAGATGACAAATTAGACAAGATAACTGTATTGTATTTTTTCGTCTTTAATGATTTTTTTTTACTTTTGGTTAGAATTTTCTACTTTTAGAATCCTCTCGTAGCAATGGCCCGTGATTAATCCAAAAAATATAACTTGTACTCCCTCCGTACCTTTTCAAATGTGTTACCTGAGAATTCCAACTATTTTTCTCTGACATCAACTTTCCATTACTTATCCTTATCAATATAATAATATCTACTAATTTTTTAAAACAGAATCTACTTTTAAGGGCAAAATAGGAAATGCACCCACTAACTTTTCAAAACACACACTTATTAAGGGACAACCCAAAATGAAAATGTACACACTATAACAGGGACGGAGGGAGTACATCACAAAAAAATCAAAAAAGACGAACAAAACACGAAACCAAAAGTACAAAAAAGAATTTAAAAGCAGTTTAGTGAACGGATTTAATGATACCCAACAAGTTATACCATGCGTAAAGGAAAGAAAAATGCTTTTGATGAGTTCAATGAATGTGTTTTGAAAGAAATTTGATTTCATCACAAAATAAAATGGGAAAAGGACCAAACTTGACAACTAGGGCCCAGGTGAGGACTTGGAAATTGGAATATATTCCGACGAAGACTTTGTATCATTTTGTGGTATTTGTGAAATTATTAAAACTGCCCAAACGGAGTCTAAACTTGACAACTACGGCCCAGGTTTCTACATGGTTATGTTTTTTTTTTTTAGTCATTTGATATACATTAGGGGGCGTTAGCGGGAGAGTTAGTCGGTTAGTCCAGAGGAGGTCTAAAAGCTATCCAAAGCCCTAAATTCCAAACGCCTTTCGAGGCTCGAACCCTAGTCTTGCTTGCAGAAGAACCAGGAGATAACCGCTAGGCTAGAATGTTTTGGTTCTACATGCTTATGTTTGCATGATGGATTGAGTGATGTGGGAAGAAAGAAATTAAAAAAATAGAGTGCCCAACCAAAATTACTGATTTGATTTGCAAATAGAAAGAAAAGAGCACTCTTGATCAAGTGAATAGTATCTTCTGCTTTGTGGTGAACTTTGATGGGAAAGAGCCCTTCTTGAGAAATTGTACACAAATCTCAAGAAGCACACAACGCGTAATAAATAATGAAGAATATAATATAGGAACACCCGACTGAGATTTTTATTTGATTCCTCAATTGTTCACACCAGTTTAACAATGTAATTCAAATGAAGACTATAAGCTGCATCGGTTGCTACTTTGACGCTATGGAATTTACGAGAGACTAGTTAGCATATTAGTCCAAACAAGATAGGTTCTCGAATCCATGAGATGTTCTTCAATCCACAAGAAAACGAGATAGGTGCGCGTTCAGATTGAGTGGTTGGGTAAGAAAAAAGTCATAATTAGAGTGTCTCACCAAATTACTGATCTGATTAGAAATAGAGAGAAAAGAGAGCGGCTCTTATTCAAATTACTGATTTTAGTATCTTTCGATTGTGGAAATTTGATGGAAGAAGCTCCTCTTAATTTATCAGCTGAGGTTGATAAATCGGTTAAACCAACAAACACAACGCGTTAGCGCCAAACCCGGACGGTGGAGGTCCGGGAAGACGCTCCGACGGTTAAGTTAGTCACCGGAAGAGGTGATGGGATGGGTGGAAGACGAGAGAGAGATGGAAGGTTTGAGGGAGTATCCCAAGAGAGTTTTGTTTTTCCGCCCCCTTCTTAGTGAGCCAGCCCCTCCCTTTATAGGCACAGAGGAGACTTGCCCACTACGTCAAGGGTGTGCCTTACGCGACCCTGTTGTGCCTGACAAAGCACGCGGGTGCCATAAATGCTCTGGAAGAACCCAACTGCTCCGGCTGGCGTCACTTCCTGACACCCACATGTCCCGCGAATCGGGGAATGCGCCCCGGACCGTCACGTGACCCATACCACCTCCAGTTGTGCCCACTACGTCCTCGGCCAAAGGAGGTCGGCTACGCAATGCAGGCTGTCCCCTCGGCCAGAGGCGCTCCTCCATGTCGGTGAGGTCCGGCCGCGCCCGTTGCAATGGTCATCATGGGACATTCCGCTCGGCAATGATTGCCCCAATATGGGTGCCCACGGCTGAGGCTCTGCCGAAGGGACCTCGTCGGCGACCGTTGGCTCTCCCAGACTGGCCTGGTGTGCCGGACCGGGCCTCGCGCCCTCGGGAGATTCCCGGGGGGGCTTGGGATCCCCCTGTAGTCGCGTG
>JAXBDA010007760.1:0-16664 GCA_036023075.1 Gaultheria prostrata
ATTAGCACCCCGTGACTTAGGTTAATTCGCTCTCCTCGTCATGTGGTAAACATTTCCTGTTTAGTGAAGTTAAGGGTTCACTTTTATGTACCAAAATCTTGGGTTGTTAATCTCATTGATCTCACGTTGGCAAGAGCTACTCTCCTTGCCACGTGGGATGCTTTGGGTGATGTCACCCTCGGGATTTGCCAATGGCTCAAAGAACCCTAAACTATGGATTAATTTTACGTACCAAAGACCGGGTTTGTTAATCTCTTTGATCACTCGTAGACAAGGGTTTATCCACATGGCACGTGTGATGCTTAGGGCGATGTCAACTCAGCCGTTTGCCAAATGGACCGAAAATTCCTAGTTGTAGACACCCCAATTTTGATAAACTTGTGCATCCCCGATGATGAGAAGAACACGAAATATACCTCGGAACGCCTCGGGTCAAACAAAAAAGAAAAAATAAAAAGCCAAAACCTCACCACCTGAACCGTACGGCTCCTCCCTTAGAACCGTACGACCCAAAAATCTTTTGACACCGCACGGCTTCCTTTGTTACACCATGCGGTACCACCTTGCACACCGTGCGGTCCCTTGTTCCATCACCGCGATTCCTGGGATGCCCAGCAGCTCAATTTAATCGCGTGACACGGCAAAAGCTCATCATTTTGCGTACGAATCTCACCCAAATCTCACCCATGGTAGACGAGTACGACACCTCCTCGCTTATATATACCCACCTCCGCTGAACGGTTTTAGCTAGCTACAGACTCACGTACGAACTAACCAAAAATTTGTTCCTCAACTCTCGAAGGTTGTCGTCCCAAATAATCATATTTTGAAATTGTAAGCCCGGCGGCTCATCTGAGCATTTGATCCCGAGAAGTATCCCGAAGGTATAAATCGATGTTCTTTGTTCGAATTCCTTGAATTCGGTGATATGAGGGGAGAATTCCATACTTGGATGAGTCTTCAATACTCTCCCCAAGTTTGGAAGTCTGTTATGTTTCAACGAAAACGGTAATTTTCTTATTACCACCAAAATCTCCGAAGATTATTCGGGTGATTAATCCGTAATCATCCGCTTTAATTTCAATGGAGATACATTCCTATTTTATCAAAATCCTCTTTCAAAATCTTTTAAAGAGTAGAAAACTATAGTTTTCATGCCAAAAATGGGGTCTAAGCCCCTTTCTGACGAAAACCAAAATTTTGAAAATGCAACGGACCACGACACCGTACGGTATCAAGGTTGCACCGCGCGGTGTAAGTTTCTACGCCGTACGGCGTCAGTGGAAATAATTTTTCCATGCTCTGTTTTTCTGAAATCTGATACTCTGTTTTCTTAAATAACCAGTGGGGTTTATTACAGTCGACCCCCTCCACTTCCATTCCATGCATTTACGTCCTTCCATTTTATTATTTCATGTCAATTAATGTCAATTCGTATATACGTGACTTGTTTATTGCTTTAACGTATTATCTCCTCCTGTTTTATTCGTAAACTGTTTACGTGAATAAAAGTTTTTTTTTAATAAAAATCTTTTCAGAAAAATCCCACAAATATTTAGTAAAGACCGGAAAATTCCGAGCACACGGGGTGCATTTTTCAAAGAAAACCTTCCCACGGGTAACCTGGCTCCCGAACCCAAATCTCTATTTTTTGCAGATCAAACCCTTTTTCAGCGGCACAAGAGTCATTATTTTTCTAAACGGTTTCTCGGGTACCTAACATTTTCCAAAAATAAAAACCCCGGGTGGCGACTCTAAATCTCCTTTTTCCTTCGTTCGCCTCGTTTTCAAAACAAACCGCGTGGGCCGTTTTCCTCGACCGTCCACACTAGTCTTTGCTAAACACCATTTCTAGTTTAAATGAGTTTAAGTATCAAATCTTCCGTTCGGACGAGCCGGTTATCGTAGAGGAGAATGAATCGACCCGAGTCATGGGTGTTGAAATCCCCTAGACCTCGCCTTAGTTTTAATTAGTCTTTTCATATTTCAAGTCATTCTCGAAGTCGAGAGAATTCCAACCCAAACCTCAAGTCAAAGTTTGCCGCTTTAAGGCTAAAAACCATCACGCGCAAGACAAATTTCACGCTCGGTACGTTCGGTCCCTGTGGATTCGATCCCGTCTTACCGGTATTATGCTATCTCCGACTTAAGCCCTACGCTTTGGGCACGCTATTAAATAAACAAAGTACGGAGCAAAGCAGTGTGTAACTTAAATTAAAATATTTTTTAGAAGGGGACACGACACGGACACGCGTGTCCCACATATGAACGATCTCTCTCTCTCTTTCCACCACTTAAAGAATCCCAAAGGTAGTGAACCTGCAATGCTATTCCTGACCTTGGTTTAATTGAATATAAACCTAAATTAATAGAATGTTCAAGTCCAAAGTTGGGTTTTTTTTATTCTGCATCTCCATTTCGTTATGTTTCGTCCATTTAAATTGTGTTTGCATGCACACTACCATGTTATATAGCTTCGTTTATCTTTCTTTTTGTTGTATGCATTGGAATTCTCATTTGTCTTTCATTTTGAACCCCATGTTGCATACTGGTTATACTTTGATTTGACCAACTCCAACTCCACCACGACTTACATTTGTTGTATAGAAATTGGGAGTTGATAAAAATATGAATTAAGTCCCCTTTCTGGGGTTCCATTTTCCTTTTCATCAGAAAATCAAACAGTGGGCCTAACTAATTTTTTTCCCCATTTTTTTTTGTGTGCATGTATGATTTGGTGATTCAATAGATGTATGATCTCCATGTTTTGCATATGAGGACCTAGATGTACTGACTTTACTGTACTATTAGACATTGGGATTTGAATGATTTGTTAGCTTATTTTGTTCATCAAGGCACTCTTTAGTTGCTTTTGGTGAGCTATGCAACCTGCCTCTTTTTGTTTTACCTGATTCTTATGACTTTTCATGGATATTAACTCTATCTTTTGTCGGAAGTTAGTAAAATGAGTCGGAAAAAATCAGTCGTAGGTGTTGTGAGCTTTTTCCTCATATAGTTCTAAACGCCTTATTGTCGACAACAAGCTATGCATAAAGTAATAGATTGTAGTCCATCATTAGCCTCTTTTTGTTTTACCTGTTTTCATCATTAGCCTCTTTGCTACGCCATTTCTGCTTTTTCTGTTTAACCCTTTTCAATGCAATCCTGCAACACTGATTTGGATTTTCTTTCAGGATTGCCATCGTGTGGATGTGTCATTAACAATCCAGTTTGTTGAAGGAATGTTTATGGCTGACCCTTCATCGACTAGGATGCGCGTAATTGGCACGTCCTAGATTTTCCCTTTAGTTGCAGATTTCACAACCAATACTTATGGTTGCTGGCGTTAATTGCAGATTTATTAACCTCAAATGCTATTGGTTTTGAGAATTTTTGCATGATAAGTATGTAAGTTGAGACTTCAGCTCTTTAAGTATTCTTTAACTGCATCGGATTGGTTTGGGATGGGATCACTGTTGAACGTGATATTACCACGCTCTCAGGGGGTGTAAGCACATTTCTTTTCTTTTTGCTAAAACCTAACCAGATGAGATGAACTGATGTACTTAATTTAGGATACTAGAACTAGAAAGCTTTGGCCTATTTATGCTCGGAAATACGTTCCCTGCATGCGTTCATCACAAAATATTACTTATATAAGAATGGAGAGTTAATGAGGCTTTGATTTCTTTTAGTTATTGGCCGCAGCTATGATGCATGGACACGGATACAGGGACAATGGTATATTTATTAGATTCTAATAATGTGCGTGAAAGGGTATCAAGATACGAAACTAAATAAAAAACAGTCTTTTGTTGAAGGTTGTAGCCTTCTATTTTAGTAAATAACTGTTTGTCCAATTATGATGCATGTATATATCTCTAACAGTTGAAACAAAAAAAGGTGGGCTAATTCTTATCAGTTGTTCCTTTTACTTTTTCATAGCAAGGAAGAGGTAAATTGTGTGGTTGTGTCGCGGGTAGGAAGCTTCTACCGTCTTCACTGGAACGACAATAATTCAAGTAGACTGATGTATCCATATCTTCATTTGTTTGCTTTGTTGGCTAAAATAGACACAGTTTTCTATGACTATTTAGCATTGTGTATATAATTGGAAAGAGCAAGCCAAAATTTTGAAATTGGGTTGTGATTGGAACAATTCCTTCGAATCCCGATTAAAGAAGCCCTGATTCATCTTTAAAACTAGGAAATTTACAGCAAAATGATCTGTTTGTGCCTTCAAAATGTGTAAGAGGATGCCGAACATTTGGATTGTGATTGAATTTTCAATGAAGGCATTAGAAAACTATTAGCGAGCTTTTTGATATTATGAATTGAACTGCCCAATCACAAGCAAACAAAGGTCACCTACTTTTGTTCTACATACATAATCACATTTGTAGGTGCAATGCCCACTTTATTTGTATGAACTCTCATTGTGATGAGTTGCCAAATCTGTGTTTGCTTTGAAGAGTAAGAATAGATTAGACGTTAACAAAAAAGAGAGTTCACCAATCGTTTTACTTCATTTCCTTTTTCCTTTTCAATATAAAGATAGGGTGTTTAGTTATTTGGCCAACACCACAATGCAGGTTTGGTGTTACTGGAAGTTGGGATTTGACGAAAAATATTTTGGTGGTGGCTTATCCTTCTGACCATCCATCACTTTTAGTTGAGAAACGCAGTGCTAAAGTAATTTCGGTATTTTCCTTCTTTTCAAATTGGTTTTCGAGATTATACGAGATATAATTCGAAGTTGTTTTTTCGGCAAGGAGGACAAATGTAAAGAATGATAAGTTCATTTAAATTGTGTTTAGAACGTGCTACGCCGTGCCTTCAGGCACGGGCAATCCCTAGTATATATACGAAATGGATCCAATAAGGGATCCCTTATATAGCTTATGTGAGAGATTTTTTGTTCGAGATCAAATTTTGATGATCCGAACCGTTAGATGTGTTTAAAGCATGTTTTTAAGGTCCAACGCAAGGATTTGTCAAAAAAAAAAAAAAAACCCGGAAGGGCTTGATCCGAGCATTTTTTGATGCGACAAAGCTTAGAAAAAATGCGTGTTGCTGGAATCGAGGATGAGTCAAATTTCTTCTTTTAGTCAAATGAAGAAAGTAAAGCTAAAGGTACTGATAAGAGAAAAATGAAGATTGGGCGTGGAGATGGTGATGAAGACTATGAACCATTCAATGGTGAAGAAGGGCTGAATTTTGATGATGAAAATGATGATTCCTCTAGGTATCAAGCGAAAAAGGTAATGGATGATGTCTGTTGGTTATACTTCAAGTTATATATTGAGCTCTGATTATTGTTTTCATTAGTGTTAACTATTCTCCAAATCTTCCCATTGAGCCATGCATAGATATAATTTTTATTATTTTTTATTTTTTTCTTGGTGAAAAGTATAGATGCAAGAAAGAAGAATGGTTGTCCTACTCCTCATGAAGAAGGTAGCAGCCCCCAGGAAGCAACCCAAGCTTTGTAGCTCCCCACCTCACCCACTGAAAAAACAATGCCCCAGAAACCCAAACGTAAAAGAGGCCCAACGAAGCTGAAAACCATTGCTATAAATGGAGGAAGTCGAGTTGAAGTCCTATTTGATGAATGTGGTCCACCCATCGGTGATGGATCAAAGAAGTTATCTTCCTTTTTAGGACCTCTAGTGCGAGAAGTTGGACCATATACACTTTCAAATTGGAGGAGACTTCCCTCTAGGATGGCAGAAATCCTATGGCAATCCATCAAGGTAGAGTAAATGTTGAAGTTGAATTCTTGTGGCACTAAATATAATGAAATTCATTTGTATTACAAATTGCATTTTGGGTAAGATTCAAGTTAGATGAAGAATGACAGAGACAACATGTTTTTAAGCAAATGGCTGAAGGTTGGAGAGCTTCTAAGTCAAGATTAGTCAAAAAAAGTAAGCGGCGACTCTAAACGGTTTAAGTACGCTGTAATGGGCACTCTTGTGATACATACGGCATGCCGCAACGGGTGCTACGATTTCACATATTGATCATCTTATGTGAGAACCTGCACTGCAACAGCTGGGTACCTAAAGGTTTATGGGGTTGAGTTTGAAGGTATGTGGTTCGGACTTAATCCGACCTGCACTTTATTTAGCACCCTTCAGAGTGCATATGCACTTTTGGCAAGGTGTATGGCGGCGGTCTTAAAAGATAGTTTGGTTGATTTTGTGTCTTGGGCTAACTCTTGGTTTTGTTTGCTTCTTTGGATTTGGTTAGGATTTTGGTTTGGCTACCGCATCTTGGAATTTGCAGTGGTTGGGTCATTGTCTTTAGTTCTGAAGATCGCTTTAAGCTTCAGAAATTGTTTGGGTTCGTTCCGATGCTTTGTTTGTTTGGGTTCATCTATAGTTGGGGCATGATTTGTTTGGCTTTGTTTCGTTGAGGACTTAGTTGTTTCCTTTCGATTTGATTCATCCTCTTGACTCTTTGTTGGTTCGAATTTTATGAGAGTTTTGGTTCGTGACAGTTCGATTTGACTTGGGTTCTGGCTTCCTCTGGCACTTGGTTTTGGATATCTCGCTGAGGTGGATATTTGGGAAGTTTTGGCTCGATTTAGGGTACTCTGTAAAGGATAAATTCTAAGGGTATAGAATGGCGGGGAATAGAAAATGTACCGACCGGCTCGGGGTACCCCCATGTTCTGTACGCGTAGCAGCGTCCCTCTGTAAATCCCATCCAGATGGGATTCATGGTCGTCTGGACAGTCTACTCCAGTTTTTGGATTCCATGTGATCTCTGAAGTTTCCATCCGAATGCTGGTTTCAGATGGTCGGGAACGCGAAAATGCACAGAATTTCAAATTTTAGAGTTTCCATCCGAAGTCCAACTCAGTTTGATTTCGTTAGCCAGCTTTCTTTTGTGTATAAATAAATGTTATGCCGCCTTTTATTTGGTGCGAGAGCAAATATTAGGCTTTGGGGCTAGGGTTGAAAGTGTAGCCTTCGTTTTGGCTTTGGTTATGTTGGGTAAAATGGTTTGAGCCGAACTTCTTCTTTGTATCTCTTTGAGCTTTCGTGTTTGCCTTTGTTTAGTGAAGTCATCGATCAACTACCCGTAGACTAGGTTTACATCCCAAAGTAAATTGAACCACTTAAATCTTTGTTTGTCTCTCTTTCCTTTTGTTTGATTTCTCTCAAATTTGTTTATTTTGCTTTGCTTATAAATATTCATAATCACTTATGTTTTATTGGGTGCGGTTGAGTCTTGGATGACTCTCCCCACAACACATGGCTCGAACAATTTTGTCCTTAGTGGGAGTCAAACTAGTGACGATTTACATTCGAGTGATCAGTTGATCAAGTTGCGAAGGTGGTGCTTAAGTGCGCAGCCACTGGCGTAATTTGGAACCTCCATTAATTTAATTGAACTTAATTGAGGGGATCAAATTGATGTTAAACATACTGTCGGGTCTTGTGGGGGTAACCGTAATTTTGTCTGCCACACTTGGGAAACACTCATTGTTACTTGATTAATTGGTGTTTGCGGTAATCAACGAAGACATGAAGGGAACCCCAAGCAATTGCAACAGTATTTTTTCTTCCAATAACAAGAAAGAAGTGACCTTTAAATGAAGGCAATTTGGTAATCACCACACTCTTGATTTTCATTATACACCCCAACATCGCTTCAACTGCTGAGCCGACCTCTATAGAGTATCTTGAAACAGGTTCATTGAATTGAGAAGATGACATGAAGTTACGTATGCACAAAATTGAAAATGTCGTACAAAACTCTAGATAGATAGGACGGCGCGTCTACGTAATCTCATGTACTGCAGCCATTCATTTTCCTTTTTTCTTTTTCTTTGACAGTTCCTCCACATATTCAAATGAAAGCTCTGTGCAACTTGTAGATTTGTTTTTGCCAAGTGACACGATATTACGTCCGAATATAACATAAGAATTCCAACAATGTGACACTAAATTAAGGTGTTCCATAAATTGACTTAAAAAGTCATTGGAACTAGCTTATTGAGTGAAAATGGGCTGATAATGTATTGCGGAAGAGTGACCTGTCTCGTAAAGCACCAATAGATCAATTAGAATTGACTTATTGGCGCTTGGGTGCGATAGGGGAATGGGGAAATTAATAAAGTTGTGCCTTTACTAACACATTTAGATTTTGGTGAGATGGTGAGTGATACAGACCAGGTTGATAGGACTTGGCTAGAACAGCTGCGGCCTCGTCCGCGGCCCAAACGACATTAATAAATAAGTCACACGGGCCAACGTTGGCGAAAAGGCTTCGAGTCCACGTTTTGAAGCGAAATGAGCTTCTGCACATTCCTCATCGCCTTTTTGGCGATGATCAACGATGGATTTCGGCCGTTCGACATCGTCTAGGCTTTCAAACAGGCAATTTTGCCGTTTTAGGAAATAATTGATTTGCTTATAACTTTTAGTAGGAAATTCCGTTTTATTTGCCGTCTGTTTTGTCAACCTTATAATTCTTCCTAGTTTTTGATTTTCCAGTCAAATTAGAATTTTTCTTTTTTGGTAATTTTCGTAATTTATTTGATTTCGACTTGATTAGCAAGTCAAATCATTTCGTAATTTGTTTCCTAGTTGGCCTAGGGTTTCTTTGGTACTATAAGTATGAATGTAAGCCTATTGACAGAATTTGGTTGTTATTGAATTAAAGAAAATGAGTTTTACTCATATCTTGATCGTTTAAGGAGGGAGTACCTCCGGGTCGATCTTATTATTCGTGTTTCTCTTGCACAATCGATTTTGTTTCCATAGGCTGCGCTACATCAGTTAGCCATTGATCCTAATAAAAAAAAAGAGACTATAATTAGACCAACCCTGATAGACAGCAACCCGAGAAAAAACCACATAATGGAGAATAGATAAATCAATAAAGAAATACTTCATATAAATATCAAAATCAACAATTAGTTCTTGCATCCCACAAGTTTTGACCCATTGGTTTCTCGGTTGAGAGTGCACACACGATATGTTATCTTGTGAGTATAAAAAGGGATTAATTTGACTTTTGCACTCCTATTTTTATGCTCTACACTCTTTTATTTGTATTTTATTCATGCGAATTTACTACAGTATTCCCTGATTTATGTAAAAGTGAAATTTAAAGTGAATAAAAATTAAAAAATTTGTGAATGATTAAAAAGGGAGTTCAAACATCACTATCCGGGCATGTATATCATTAGGTGCCCTAAGTGGAAAGGAGAGCAACCACAAAACGGGGGAAATTATTCTTGGCTCATGGAGTATGGGCACCCGCGTGATGCTCCATAGGCCTTATTCATCACGCATTTGTGGATTCCATCACTAGGCGTGTGCCCCAATACAAATGAGTAATGGAGAAGGCCGGTGCTCCGGAGCACTAGATAATCACTCCAAAATGGGATCCCAAAGGCGTCGACACATTGACCCTCTGGTGAAAAACTTTCTTTCCACGGCTGCAACTCAATGATTAAAAGTTCATTGTTCATATGAGAAAGTAATTTGACTGAGGAGCTTTTGTTTGCGATTTGGAAATTGGAAGTTATTTTGGATTCATTTAGTTGCTTTGACATGTAAAAGGGACCAGACCCCGAGTTGCACTTGGGTTATCTAATACGTCCACTAAACGTAGTTCTAAAACAAAAAGAAAAAGAGGCCAACGAAATCAACTCCTCCTCCCGTCCCAAAATAATAGTCCGATTATTAGATAAGTTAAAATTAATATACTTTTTTTTTTCAAAAAAAGTTTAATGCTTTTTAGCAATTTCCTAGATATCAATGAACTCTTTTAATTCATGAAAAGAGTTTAAATTTTTTCTTCACAAAATGTATTACTACTATTTTTAACTTATCTTTCTGAGAACCGTACTAGTACTATTATTTTTATCATAAGGTAGAGAAACTTTGCGCGCCCACTTTCCCAAAGTGGTATGGACTAAGAAAACAAATGAGTGGGGGAAATGAAACTCAAATGATGGAAAATTGGGAGTGCGTTTATTCATTGAAACAATTATTGTTGCTTGGTGAGTTGAAACCAGCAAGAATGCTTGGTTCACAACCACTTTAGACGGGCAAGATGCCCTCGCCTCTTCTCTTTGGTTTTTTAGGATGGAAGAGAGTCGATTTCTGGCGTAGTCCGTCCAGATAATCTGAGAAAGGAAACTCGACATTGGTGTGATATCAGTAAACACTTCTCCGATGCCTAAATTAGAATATTTGTGGAGAGTGTAGAGTAAAGCTCAATTGCAAGAATTGTACATGCTCCTATCCCCATTGCATGGGGAGTATATATAGGCAATTGAGAGGTAGAGTCCTATTAGGACTGGATTAATTCTCGGATCGTGGAATGTTGATAAAGATGGCACCAATCAGATACAATGCCAAAGCCTCCCTAACCCCATAGGATTAGCAAGGTTGTTAGAGGAAAAAAAAAATCCTTGAGTCCGATTATGGGTACACCAGACTTGCTCACATCTTCGTACTAACAAAGAGCTTCTTGCTCTGAGGAAGTAGCGGAAACATCAAACACACACTTGACAAATATATATTTTTTTTAACAGGAAAAACAAATTTATTAATCTTTGAAAACAAATTGTAAAGAGTCAAAGATTAAAAGGATCAAAAGCAAATGCATCACAATGGAGCAACAGCAACCAAGAGAACTGGCAGCCTGCATTTCGAAAGGATCATACGCCGCTAGGATCCAAAGAGAAAAAAACAAATTGACAAGACGCCAACCAAAACCTCACCCCATCCAACCGATCCAGACCCCTGAAGATATAATAACCTTTGCTACTCAACAAAGATAGAGACCCAAAGATCCAACTTTGTTTGGTTGTTTGTGTTGTGCTTTCCGGGTCACACACGCACACAAACGCACACAAGAATCTTGAGGAAACACTCCGTATTGTATATATTCACACACCATACACAAATACATGAAAAAACCTCTCTTCGAGGAGCCACAACCGGCCCCCTCTCCGGGGAAGGCCACAACCGACCCCCCTCTCACACTCTCAGCTTGTCCCGCTCACATTGTGCTACCACACTCCAATAAAAAGGACAACAAGAGTATATATAGGGCTAGGGTTATTCGATAGGAAACCCTAGCAAACCTTTGGGCCTTAGGCCTCTCCAGCCCACACGGGTTGGACCCAACAATCACCCCCTCCAACTCGAGTGGGTAATGTAGTCCAAGCAGCACCCCCATGTTGCCATCTCCAATCAACTACCACTAGCGAGCGCCTGTGTCATCAACCAGTCGAGCTACACCGTACTCCCAAACCAGAATACTCCACCCAAAAGGATGTATCCTTGCAATCTAAGATCCGCAGCTGATTAGAAAACCCGAGTACCGCACCCCCTCAACTAGGATGCCTCCACCCGCAGACCTATTGCCAAGGTGTATGCGCTTCGCAACCGAGAGCGCTCGCACCCCCCTCACCGGGGTGTGAGCAGCTATGTCGAGCCGCGCTCTGCCACTCTAACATCTTGACCTGTCAGAAAAATATCCGTAGCTACCCTTTGCCCACACTAGAGGCGCACCTCGCCAAATGATCTCACACACCATCTGCAATGTGGCTCACTCTTTCTCTGACATCGCGTCCCCCACCGAGTTCCTCCGCACCCCCAAAACCGGGATACACCACTCGTGAATCCAAGATGCCGTCCAATCCTGCTAGATATCCGTGGCTCAAACCGATCTTCCGCTCTGACAAACGCCTGTGTCATTCCCAAATGAGCATCTTCGCCCCCCCCCCTGGGCACACTACTCAAATAAATGTATCCTTGCAAGCCAGCTCTTCCGCGGTCGATCACAATCCTGCACCCCCTAACCGGAGTGCTCGCATCCAAACCCGGATGCTCAGACCCAATCACAAGACATAATCCGTAACTCCATCTCTCCGCGTCCTGCAGCTGTATATCCTGGAGAAGATCCAGTCACAAAATCACAGAAGACAGAGGATCCCATGATGCATCGTCTCATCTCATCTCCATCTCAATCCCTCTATCCGGAGCTCCCGTGAACATATCCTGAACCCAATTGCATCACCATTGCTAGCAAGCATCCCACACACTCCTTATTCGACTCACATCGCATCTAGTACCATCCGATCATGACTCCAAAGTACGCTCCCGCGCCTAACCCATGTGCGTCACTGCAACTGCGGCTCATCCTGTCCACGTCACAAAACACCCATACTATCTGACCATGCCTGACATCAGCTCCAACTGTCATTGCACTCCCACAAGCCTGTATGGTGCCCCCTCATTCGTTAGACCGAAAATCACCATCCGATCAGCTCCTCCTGCAGCCCGAATCAAAACTGCATCTCCGGACGATAGGTCTTTCCGATTGAACCAGACTGCCTCTGATCACTGCTGACGAACTCCAACCTGTCACTCTAGTAAGCGCTTGTGCCATTAACCAAACAAGTGTATCCGCACCCACCAACAGAGATGCAACACCTGAGAGAATGTATCCTTGCTTAGTAACTTCTCCGACTGATCACCATGACTTCATCGCCGCGAATCTGCAATCACCCGATTGCCCCAGTCAACCTCCGATCTCTGCAAAGTCTGTCCAATACTCCTGGTGTGTAGCTGTTCAACTCTGCTCATTAACCGGAGTGCTCGCATTCAAACCCGGATGCTCAGGCCCAATCATAAGACATAATCCGTAACTCCATCTCTCCGCATCCTGCAGCTGTATATCCTAGAGAAGATTCAGTCACAAAATCACAGAAGACAGAGGATCCCATGATGCATCGTCTCATCTCATCTCCATCTCAATCCCTCTATCCGGAGCTCCCGTGAACATATCCAGAACCCAATTGCATCACCATTGCTAGCAAGCATCCCGCACACTCCTTATTCGACTCACATCGCATCCAGTACCATCCGATCATGACCCCAAAGTACACTACCGCGCCTAACCCGTGTGCGTCATTGCAACTGCGGCTCATCCTGTCCGCGTCACAAAACACCCATACTACCTGGCCATGCCTGACATCAGCTCCAACTGTCATTGCACTCCCACAAACCAGTATGGTGCCCCCTCATCCGTTAGTCCAGAAATCACCATCCGATCAGCTCCTCCTGCAGCCCGAATCAAAACTGCATCTCCGAATGATAGGTCTTTCCGATTGAACCAGATTGCCTCTGATCACTGCTGACCAACTCCGACCTATCAGTCTAGTAAGCGCTTGTGCCATTAACCAAACAAGTGTATCCGCACCCACCAACAGAGATGCAACACCTGAGAGAATGTATCATTGCTTAGTAGCTTCTCCGACTGATCACCACGACTTCATCGCCGCGAATCTGCAATCACCCGATTGCCCCGGTCAACCTCCGATCTCTACAAAGTCTGTCCAATACTCCTGGTGTGTAGCTGTCCAACTCTGCTCACTTTTCCCGCCACCTATTCGCCACTCCTGCCACTTTCCTGGTCTCTTGCCACTCTCTGCCAGCTCTCCCGGGTCTCATCCTTCCTCCTGGTTCACTCACGTTTTATACCCGGCTCTCCTAGCACCCCTAGAACTCCCATCGGTTCTCCTAAAAATCACCGCTCCAGCAAGCGCTTGTTGTCACCAACCAGACGAGCATCCATGCACCCCCAAACCTGAGTACAATAGCCTGAAAGAGTGTATCCCTACTTGCCAAACGCGATTGATCATCCCTGGTCTGCCTCTGACTCAACAACATCCCATCCGACTGACCTGACCGTGTCCGATCCTCCTCAATCTCTCCGGATGTGTCTAGGACCGCAAAATTTGGCTCGAATCACTCAAATCCAAGCCCACCAGTGAATCTGAAACCATCCAATTAGCTAGGAATAGCCTCCGCACAACCCAAAATGCCTTCAAACGTCCAAATTTGGCTCAATCCAACAATAACACACTTCCGAGCCTCAACACAAAAAATGGAGAGCGTGGTTGGAACCAGAACAAAAAATCGAGTCGAAAAACTGACCTGAACAGGCCATGAACCCGTCAAAACCGGCCGAAAAACCATCTCTGAGTCGTCCGCAAACCATTGACCGGTCTACCTCGGTCTAAACCACCCTAAACCAGCCGGTTTCCTCCAGAAAAATCGAAAGCTGAACCGGCACACCTCTGAACCGGCGGCTTGACCACAAAAACCCGGTCTATGACCCTCTAACCCATTTTGACCCAGCCCCTGACCCTTTTGAACCCTATGACTTAGATCTTTTGACCCTTTTGAACCCGGGGGGTCTGACCCCTTGCTGACGCGGCAGCCACGTCAGCGTTGACCGGCTGACGTGACCGCTGACCATCCGTTGTGGTGCCTACGTGGCGCTGACTGGTCACCATCAACCTTTGACTGGTGCGTGAATCACACGCTGATGCGAGATCTGACGCTCTGACCTTCTACTGGCGTGTGGCGGCGCGTCCGCCGTCCTCTAGCAACCGTCTTTCTTGCACCGTGATCATCTCCTCATGGGCAACAAAACCTTGCCCTCGAAACTCGTGTCCGACCACTCTAAGCGAGGTCTCTTCTCAACCGATGCACCGCCTCCGCCGGCGCGCCATTCAAACTGATTTTCCGACATACTCCGGTGACGAAACTCAACTCCAAGCTCTCCGTTGGACTCGTCTGATGAAGACGAACAAAACCCCGTGAGCAAAATCTCTGTGTGACTTCGTTTTCTCTTCCGTTCTTGAATCCGTACACTTGGAGTGCGAATCCGGCAACCCCTCGCTCCACCCTCACTTTGATACCGATTTGTTGTGCTTTCCGAGTCACACACGCACACAAGAATCTTGGGGAAAAACTCCATATTGTATATATTCACACACCATACACAAATACATGAAAAAACCTCTCTCCGGGGAGCCACAACCGGCCCCCTCTCCGGGGGAGGCCACAAACGGACCCCCCTCTCACACTCTCAGTTTGTTCCGCTCACATTGTGCTACCACACTCCAATAAAAAAGACAACAAGAGTATATATAGGCCTAGGGTTATTCGATAGGAAACCCTAGCAAACCTTTGAGCCTTAGGCCTCTCCGGCCCACACGGGTTGGACCCAACAGGTTGTACTCCGTTTTGATGTTTTGCTTGGGTCCTTTTAATCTTTGTAATTTGTTTCCAAAAATTAATAAAATCCCTTTTTTGCCATTAAAAAAAAAAAAAAAAAAAAGACAGAGACCCAAAGATCCAGCAACCAAAACAAGGATCCAGACCATCCTAGTCACTATAGCGTTTGAGGTTCTTTATGCTTAAAATTCGAAATGGCCTCCAATTACTTGATGTTGAGTGTGTTGGAACTCCCGTTTGGACAGGGATTAGGGCCGTTCGGACCGTTCATGCAAATTTGAAGTTTGCGAGCACTTTGTAAATTCCATATGGGCGGTCGGGCAATGAAAAACAAGCATTTCTGCCTTTATTTTTAGAGTTTTCTTTACATGTCTTCTTTTGGAACTATAGAAGGAATATTAGGGCAGCCTCAAATGTAATCTTTTTCATCTTTCATTGTAGTGAAACTCCCAATACCCCGTGAAGTACGATGAAACAATTTACTTAAGTCGGAACCACGTATATTGTGTGTCTTACTTTCGATTGCTTCTTTTCCTAACGTGAAATGATGCAAATATACGTCGCCAGCACAATAGCCCTTTTATTTTGCATTTACGGGTCATATTTCCTGCTTTTAACTTTGTCATTTTCCACAAGTATAGAGGTTAAAGCGTGTCATAATTACAATTACATGAATTTTCCTTGAATTATTTCAAATGGACTGCACAATTACTTCACATGAACACAGTTGTAAAAAAACAAAAATATACCGTTTGGTGAAATTACAGTTTTAATAAATCTACCAAGCATGAGCCAAATTTCACGTACTCGCGTCTGGTTGTAGAGGGAGGCATGGGATTCTGGCTCTCTTGTTCGTTCCCAGGATTGTTTGACCTAAGATGATCCGGCTTAACACATCGACTGCTTTGGGTCACATTTCCTACTCTTCCACATCCTTGTTCAGCTTCTATTGACCTCTTCATACTCATCATCTGAGAATCTAATTGCATCCGGCTCGTACCCAGTCGCTCGATCACCATTAGTTTAAATGGTTGCAAGATGACTGGTATCGAAGATTCGAGAATCACGGGAGCCTGCAAGAGACGGTCAAAAAGTTGCGCAAGGGCCAAGGTGATCACTTAGTCACCTGCGCGATTCGGCTTTTTTCCTGAGCCGTATCTTGCTACTTACGGAATAAGGGCTGACTTTGATGGATTTGCTAACGACTAAGGGCTCAATTGCCGAAAATAACACCTTATAGTTAGGGTTTAGGTATTTTGGTGATTCTTATTTTCTATTTTTTGCGAATACCATCACTAATGAAGGTTTTCGTTTTTGCATTATTGTTTTCTATCATTTTTAATTAAAAAATAAGAGTAATGTTCGCCAATGCCAATAGCATAAATTGAAGAGTTAGCTAAAGATTTTCACAATCGAGGTAACAAGTAAAGGACTTAGCTTTGGATGCAACTATTAATATCCGGAAGTTATATGTGATAGGCGCGTGAATTCGTGAATTTAAGCGCCTAAGTAGGAAAGAATGAGCGCGTTAGACGTGCGGTTAATCCTCATTTTCCATTTAATTCGTGCACGTGGTTGGGTTTTGTGTCTGTGCTTAAT
>JAXBDA010007761.1:0-16660 GCA_036023075.1 Gaultheria prostrata
GAGAAAAACGTGATTATGGAGAACATGACGAAAATAAAAATAAACTTGAGATTAATAAGGATAAGAAGAGTACTTACAACATTTGTGAAGGAAAAAACCTTGAATCAAAGAAAAACTACCCTAAAAATTAGAGAGAAGGAGGAGAAAATGGGGGAAGAAGAAGAAGGGAGGTAGAGAGAATGTGGAAAATAAGAGATACCCCAAAAAAAACTGAGTTTTGGGCTTATAAAGCCCCAAAAATTCGTCCAAAAGAATTACAAAAATGTCATTGGAAGTATCCTGACGTTCTGAAAATTTCCAGGGATACCAATATCCCATTTTTTAGATATTGGTATCTCCCCTTCCTGAACCTTCTGTTGAACCTTTTGTTCACTGGATACCAATATCCCTGTTTTTAGATATTGGTATCTCCTGGACATTTTTCTCTTCCTTTGTTCCTTTGATCTTCTCCAGGCTTTTGGTCCTCCCGAGCCTTATCCGGTACTTCGTTCTCGGCTCTCGGGTTAAGGTGGCGGAGTGCCACGTGGCCTTGGGTACTCGGGTACCCCTTGGTACTTCCGGATATAACCGGGGATTATTTGGAGCTTTGGACACGCCTTTTAGCTCAGATTTTCTGAAACTCATCAAAAACACAACTCGCGCAAAATCAATCGAATAAAAGCATAAAATGCACGTGTATGTGATCAAGACGAGCGAGATAAGCCCGGATAAATACAATATTTGGGGCTTATCACATGGCACGAAGCACGGTTGGCACGGAAGTTGGGTGGCACGGCACGGCACGCATGTTTGACACCTCTATTCTAAACTACCGTTTCTCATTTTGAAATTTGAATTTACTCCTAGAAATGACGAATATTTGGTATTGCCCAAGTAACTTGGTATATCTATACCCTTCTTGCCGAATTCCCACTCTAGTGTTCCAATCAGTGTGGTTTTTATGATGTCCAATTTTACCATGGAAACTTTATTGTTATTTGCCCAAGCAGATATGCCCTTGGTCCTGAATTCCCAATCTAGTGGTTAGTATAAACTGGAATGTAAATTCAGTCCAATAGGTTTTTTTTATTTGACTTTGGAAAATTAATTTTTTTTTTTTTTGCTTTTGTGTTTCTTATTTTTCTGGCTCTCCTAGGAAAGAAGTAGATAAGGAAAGATCCATTTAGTGCTTGATATGAGTAATACCTGAAATTGATACGTATGTCTACTTTTTAACATTACAGATTTACAGGAGCCATAATGTACAGTGGAGGAACGTACTTAAGTTGGAAACTACTGTGGAAGGCCTTGTCATGGCCATGTCACTTATCGGAGCCACACTTTGTATAGTCTTTAAATATCAATTATCGACTTGATTTTTTCTTCCAAGAAGTAGATTTAAAATGTCACAACTTGCTCGGGACCCATATCGGATTGGTTGGGTCGGTGTCCAATGCTAATAGTTTCATTAATGCTCTATTAGATATAAGGGAATAGTTGAATACCATCCCGCATTTAACTGGTTTTAGCGGAATGTTTTTTTCATATTTTAGGAATTTCGGAATGTCGTTGATGGCATCGCCTAGCTGGTGGGTGATGCTTGGAGTTCTTTCTATTCACTCTCTTCTTTACTTTGCATTAGCAGCGTTTTATTTACTTGAATCTCCACGTAGCTTGTGAGTAAAGAGAGGATGCTTGAAGCAAAGCAAGTTTTTGCAGAAGTTACATGGCAGGATAGATGTTTCAAGTGCATTTTTTGATCTCCTTATTTTGGGAATATATGGATCTAAATGATTGAGCCAACTACACATAATAGTCTCTTCACATTGATTAGTGGATAATTATGAAATTGTGGCATAGAGAAGTAAAGATTTGGACACTACAGAATTGCCAGAGCATTTACCAGCTTTACAGCAGCTTTTATTTCATGTCATTGGCTGCCAACTTTTTTTCTATATCATTGATCTAATGTTAGCTACAACTCTTTTATAAATCTGTTCTTTGTACATAAATTAAACTGAAAATCGTGTATGGACAGATAGCGTGTTTTGTTTTAGGAGTTAACTATCCAATTAGAATCTTCTAGCTTCAAAGCTAAGATCAGAGAACTCCTCCGAGCTATTGTTTAGTGACAGTCACACACCTGGTGATGCTGTAACTTAGCTCTAGCTCCACGTATTGGATCAGTTCCACTAACAGACAAGTAATGCTAGCTATATTTGCTTTGGTGATATCTATAGATTTGTTGAAAAAGTTTCAAGGTTTTTAATGACATTTATTAGAAATTTTATGGTAACTAGAACTATATCAAGCAAAGTGGGTCAATTTGTTATTGTTTGGGATGTGCAGGTGGTGGTGTTATCCCTATGACATGTCAAGGGCAAGAAATAAAAGTCAATTTCCTATAAAAGAGGTAAAAGTTGCAGCAAAGATGGCAGCTGAAGCTTCAACAACAACAATTGAGTGCTGATTTTTTTTTCCCTAACCATGTAAACTTGGATAGTGGAACAGGCATATAGCTATTGATTGTAAAAGTTTGGTGTGAGGAAATACTACTTATGAATTATGAATCATGTAAAGACAGTTATGTAATGATAATGTTTTGTTGCTTATTAGTGGAATAAATGACAGTTCTTGTGTTGATAATTAAGACAAAATTATGGCCATAAATACGAAATAGAATAGTTCATATGTTTAAAATTAGGACAAATTCAGGCTATGAATACGAAAAGATAAGTTCATATGTTGAAAATTAGGACCAAATTCAGGCATGTATATGCATAAATACAAATAGATAAGTTTATATGTTGAAAATTAGGACTAGGTCAGGACATGGATATAAATAGATAAGTTCATATGTGAGAATTAGGCCCGAATTCAGGCCATTGATATGCTTCAATACAAACAGATAAGTTCATATGTTGATAATTAGGATCAATTAAAGACATGAATATGAAAAGATAAGTTAATATATTGAAAATTAGGACCATATTAAGGTGATTGATATGCATAAATACAAATAGATAAGTTCATATATTGAAAATTAGGATCAATTCAAGCCATGAATACCAATAGACTAGATGGACTTATATGTTCTTATTTATATTGCTTCCCATTATTGGAATGGAGGACAAATCAGGGGACATGTGTCAATCTTTTGATCAATGTTTAGTCCATGATCTATAAGCTTTTCTACGTGAATTTCTCTTGACTTAGGAAAAATGCTATCAACCTTGTGTTCCATTTTCTAGTTTGCTGTGTCTTTTGCAAAAAGTAAACAAAAAACAAGAAACAAAACAGTATGTAAGAGACCCTTCAAGCATTTCTCACATGTCTCCAATTCTGAATAGTGTTCTCTTAAGTTCTTTGGTGTTTGATTTGTTTTTTAGAGCAATCACCAAGTTTTTAAGTTACAACCCATTCATTAGCTCTCCCTGCTTCTAGCAATCCAATGAAAGTTGCATTTGTACGATGCAAAGACATCACATTCTCAAACAGGATCCAGTAAAACAACAGATGAACTTATATGTTCTTATTTATACTGTAAATTAGTTATAAAGTTCAACAGATGAACTTATCTGTTCTTATTTGCACCACAGATGAACTTATCCATTCTTATTCACACAACAGATGAAATTATCTGTTCTTATATATACTGTAAATAAGTCTTAAATTTTAACAGATAAACTTATCTCTTCTTATTTACATAACAGATGAACTTATCAATTCTTATCTATATTGTAAATTAGTCTTAAATTTCCATATATGAACTTATCTGTTTTTGTTTATACAACAGATGAACTTATCTGTTCCTACTGGTAAATTAGTCTTAAATTTTAATAGAGGAATTCATATGTTGTATCAAGCGTTCGCCAATTTTAGTTTTGATCGCACATCACGTGCTTGGAAAATCCGAATTGTGTAATACTTCAATCATGTAGCTTGCAGTTTTGGTCATTAACGGTTAGTGTTTGACTGTTTGTTACTTTAATGTCCATTGACATCTCTTGGGATTACTAGGAAGCTCTATGTATCTTGAGATTACTAGGAAGCTCTATGTAATGCATGTTTAAAAAGTAGGTTGTTCTGGAAAAAATTTGGCAAAATCTCCTCTATTTTCTTGTCTAGCCCGACGTCGCAGCGTCTCATCAGACAGTCAACAACAACAACAAAAACAATTAATAAAATTTGGACTCACGCCTAGTCATGCTCATCCTACTCATAATACATATCCAAACCCCACGTCGGGGCCATGCTTACGCAAATTGTGAGTAGTTATCGTAGGCTAGCAGCTTTAGAAAGTTCATTGCCTGACCGTAGTCTTGCTGAATTCTTAAATTCGCCAAAGCGACCTTTGGAAGTACTCTTTAAACTTAAAATCCTTATGGGCAGAAGAGTGTCAATTAACTTCTGAAAAATCCATTTTCAATCTGCCTTACACAATTATATAAGAGTAGCAATTATATAGCAAAAAAGCTAGCTTTTTTTTTTCTACTTTTCCCCTAACCGGAAGAGAGGTAGCATTCTCCTCCCAAATTTTCTGACATAGCACCGTCGAAAGCATATCTCCTTATTTATGCAATTGGAAAAGGAATGCATCATAATTCATATGAACCGTATTCTTTGAACTATCTCTTCTCTCACTTCCAAGAAATGCACAATACAGGAGTCAAAAGTAGTGTACCCAACTATAAATTGAAAAAAAAATCACCTCGTTTAGGAGTTCAGCTTCCTGCATTTTTTTCCAACATCCATTGATCAATTAATGCAAGTCTTATTTCCAGCCTCAGCAGTCTTGACTCTTATAGTCATCTCCTCAAGTCTAATTGGCATTTTTGTCGAACGTGTTGTACGCACTAAATACAAATGCTCTTCTCCTCCGTTACACCTCCATGGATGAATCCCTTGATTTTCCTTCATCACCCATCAATGCATAAATCTTTGATCCTTTGCGAAAATACAAAAGTTTTTTTAACGTGAACAACTGGCCGTGCAGAAATCGAATTGCAAATGCAGCTCGAGAACCAACTTTTGCTTTGATATTCTTCTTTCTTCCTTTTTTTTCACTCGATTTTTCATCGTTAAAGTCTACCGTTAAACCCACCACCACTGTCGTCGTTCAGGGTCATTACCCTCTGATTTGGCACAAACTGGTTGCAGTTTTGGAACAACAGAATCGATGAGGTTGAAGGAGATGGGGACAGAGACGATGAAGATGAAAACTACGATGGAGTAGCTTGGGTTACAGAGGTAGTTGTCGGGGAGATTACGCTGGAATATCACCGGTGTTGATCGCCGGAGGTACTCCCCAACTTCAAATCCATATTAAATATGTGTAGAGAGAGGCAGGGTGGAGAAAACCGAGCGTATCGTCGGAGAATGAGGCCAGTGGGGGGAGGGCCATTTTTGTCTTGATAAAAAGGTCAATGGACCTTAGGCCTTTCAAATTGTTAAAAATGGATACGTGGCCTTTTGAAAAGATGGAGTGGACTATACGTGGTACAAACATTTATAATGGACTTTACACCAATTCTTTATATTTATCCCCTTAAGAGCATCTCTAACCCAATTCTTCATTTTGAAGAATTAAAATAATTTATTTTAATCAAAAAATGCAATTCGAGAATGTCACTATTCACACACACTCCTAATCAAAATTCTTCATTTCTATCTTTACTCTTCTATTTCATTCAATTTGTCTCTGAAACTCAACTTTCCCTCTAAAATTTAAAATATCAAGTTTTTAAATATTACCAAAATACACATGTATTGAAAAGTGGTCTTATTGGCATCGTGAATGTCCTCTGTACAATACTAAATTTTACAAATTCCAATTATAATATCTTGAGTTAATTGCATTTTAATGTATTAAAACGAATTAAAGAATGTTCTTCATTTCTGAGGTAATTCTTCAAATATGAAGAATCAAAGATGGTTCTTCAAAATGAAGAACCCAAATGAAGCTTGGTTGGAGTAACATGATTCTTCATTTTAAAGATATGAAGGTTTAGTTTGGAGCTGCTCCAATGAGGCTACTAGTTAGGTTGAGCTACCGGTGTGAATTATTTTTTCAAAAGTGAATTTGGTGGTAATTGTCCCTTTTTATTTCCTTCTCATTAGCATCGCATAATGATTGTAAGAGGAAATTACACCTTTACGCTTTGTATTTTTAAGTTAAGGAACAGTTACCATTAAGGTCACAAAACAAATACTCCCTCTGTCCCAATTTGTTTGCTCGCTTTGGGAAACGTGTATTTTTATGGATGTTAAAAAATATACTTTCGTAGAATATTTTAAAATTTTTTTTACACCAAATTAAAGTACTCAATGAGCACTTTAATTTGGTATAAAACAAATTAAAAAATTATATAGAGAAACATATTTCGTAGGGGTTTGAAATTGCACGTATTCCCATTGTGAGCGAACAAAATGGGACGGAGGGAGTATTTATTACCATTAAGGTCAATCACTCTTTTTAATTACCATTAAGGTTACCAAAAAGCACAAATAACTCCACAACCTGATATAGACTATATTCCTTTAAAAAATAGTAATAAAATAAAATAACTATACATTTAGACTGTTTCGGTTTAGAGTGCACTTTCCTATATAGAGTTTTAGTGGTCAGACACTTTCATAGGGTACCTTAGGATTTTAGGAACTTTCATAGGGTGCCCTAAAGTAGTCATAGGTTACCCTAAAGTTTAGACTGTACATTTTAGATTTTAGACTGTACATTTTTAGATTTAGACTGTACATTTTCAAATTTAGACTGTATATTTCAGAATCTAGACTGTACATTTATAATTTAGACTGTACATTTACATTTAGAATTTAAATGTACCTAGGGACTAATGGATGAGGTGGGTAGACCATGCATTAAAGGACTAATGGATGGCAGTTCAAGAAAAAAAAAAAAGGACTAATGGATGAGGTGTCACCCATGATGACTGATAGGCCACAGAGTTGATCCCCCAATCTTTATCAAAGGGCTACCTTGTCGGCTGATGGAGTGGGCGGAGCATTAGGTCCAAAAAGTGGACCGGGCCCGTGCTTTGCGAGCATTCTTTTCTAGAGCACCAAAATTTTTATCAAATTTAACTTCGAAAATACCTTTTATAAAGTAGCAAGTCATTTTACCAAAAATTCACAAAATCAGCCTCTTTATTCTAACAAAAAGGTGGTCCCCCCCCCCCCCCCCCCTCTCTCTTGTTCCTCTCCCCCCATAGTAGCAAACATCAATAAAAAAACAAAAGGTACATGAACAGTGCCGCACCAAATTTGGTGCGGTACTGTAGCAAAAATAATTTGGTGAGGGAAAGTAGAGAGGCTGATTTTGGTGGGTTTTTTGGGGTTTGGCTCTCTACTTTAACCCAAAAGTTAAAGTGGGGAGCCAAATAGGAATGCTCTAATTTGTGAAGAAATTTCCTCAAAGTTAGACATATCTACTCCCTCATGTAGTGATTATTCTATCACCACTAACACAACAAAATAAAAAAGGTGAGATTTGCCTTTCTATGCACTAATTTTTGTGCCTAAAACATGTAATAAACCTAAAACGGCATCTTCTCACTCCTCTAATGGGCAAGAACGGACCTATATGGGCTCCGCTGGAGCATGAACCCAACTCGATTTTAGGATTATACTAGAGTTGAGTCCGTTCGATGCATGGAAAGACAAAAACATTTATGGTGACACTAAAAATGTATAATTTAATTTTAAGTTGTCCAAAAATGGTAATCGGGTTCACAAAACGATATGGTAGAATTAAAACATTTTTTCCAAAAATAATTCAAACGATAAAATCAAAATATAAACAAAAGTACAACATACACCCGGGCCCACCTTGACGAAAAAAAACTTTCTAAATCTCCCCTCCCCCATGCCACGTCCCGATGGCTGGTATCTCCCCTCCCACATCCCCCTTTTCTCTCACAATTTCTGTAACTTAAAAAAATAAAAAATCTAAAAAATTAGGATTGGGATTTTATAGGATTTTGTAGGCAAAACACATTTATATAGGGCATTGATTTATCAACTAATTGATTGATTAATACTCTTAAATATTTCCATTATACCATAAAAAATTTATGATAGTGTTCTACTAAAATTACTCCAGGTTTTCTTGAGGATATTTGTTTGACGCATTTCTTATAGTGCTAAATTTTCACATTATCTTTTTTGCAAACACACCCCTTTTTGCTAATTAATAAATAGCTACATATAGTCACCAATTTGTTATTTTACCTGCAAAAAATAGTATTTGAAGATTATAAACGAGCATGTTGAGTTTATTTGTGTGTCCCGATTAATGCAAAAAAAATTAAAATTCGTCTCTGCTCATGGTGGATCATTATCAAATGAAAGATATTTTGTGCTGTTGCGGTGAAAGAGCTCATGATCGGATGGTTCCACTCCAGGAAGCATGGGTACGAGGTTCATCGGTTGCGGCTTAAATGGGGTAAGTGAATTTTACTTTTAAAACTCTTAACAAGAAACTAAATTTTGTTTGTCCTTTAATTCACTTCACTTTTCTAGAGAATAAATTTTCCACACAACATTCCTGACAATGGAACGGAGTCTTAGGCTTAGGTAAGTCATTTCAGTTGCACCGGTGAAATTTATCATCCCACCAAAACTGGCATACAGCTAAAGCAAAGAATAGGGTATGAAGCAAGACATAGTGATTTTCTTGCCAAGAGATATGGAGAGTTTGAGCCTTAGGCTTAACTGCGACCACCTCTCCTCGTTTCCCCACGACTGCCAAAGCTGTCATCCGCCATTCTACTGCGACGCCTCCCCTCATCTTACCACGGCCACGAAAGCTCAAGGCTCATACACCCATAACAAACCAAGAAGGTCAACCAGCAGTCAACCAATCAACACAACCCAAATCGAAACTTCCAATACATCAACATTGAGTTGCTAAATCATTACTCCCTCTGTCCCAAAATGTTAGTCCATTTTGAAACTGCGTGTCATTTTCAACGGTTTATATCTTTTAATGTGAACCTAAAAAGATATACATTGTGGATCTTGTTTCATAGATCTCATTGAGAACTTTAATACGGTGCAAAAAAAATTCAAAAATTATTTTGATAAATACATTATTTTTTAGTTTGAAAATCACATAGTTTCGTAGTGGACTATCAAATTGGGACGAGGGAGTATTTAAAAATCCATAGTTCCAAAAGCAGCCAACTGAATGTCACTAAATCATGTGGTCATTGTAAAGGGGTTTTATTTGCAAAAAATAAAATTTTCAGCTAATCATCACACAAGGAAAAAAAGAAGAAGAACCAATAATTGGGTCATCCATACCACTGAGGTGGTAGCCTAGTTGGCCAAAGTGAGAGGAATAAAAGGTTCGAATCCCTCTCATGCCAATTGCTGGGACTTGTGTGGATTTGCGTGGAGGGCCTTTGGCAAATTAGTCACCTAGGTGGTGCTGTGGTGACAGTCTGTCCTCTCGGACAATAGCTATGGCTAAACCGGACATTCCACAGCGGGCCAGGAACCCCAATGGTCACACCCATGGGGGTTGCTACGCTGGTTGCCCCTTCCCACACTTTTTCCAGTTCAAAAAAATCACTGGGGTCACCCATCCTATTTTACCTCTTTGTTTCAAGGGATAAATTACCACATGAAAGTATACAATTCAAATAACCATATGAATATTTACAAGTGAATTATAATCCACAAACCAACATTATATACAACATATGGAGTGGTTTGGCACCATGCACTCTTTCGCGGAAGAAAAAAAAAAAAAAAACATTACCTACAAAAAAAAGAAGTGGGGGAAAATGGGAAAGGAGAAATCAAAGTAATAATCATCTCAGATTCCTAACCTCTTCCCACCACACTCTGAGCAGAATTTAGAGGTCTCTCTCAAATATGGTGCTCCACATTCATCACAAAACTTAGCAGGACTTGTCGGCTGAAATTTAAGCAAGCAATACAGCAGATTAGCGACCATGAAAGTAGCAGACAAGGATACTCAGAAAACAACTACTCATCTGATTGAAAATAAAATGATCCTCTGTATTACATGAAGCAGGACACTAGTAAGCATAATTGAAGCAAATATAAGAGGCTGCAGTCATCAAATACATAACTGATAACAAGGCATTTTAGACAAATTAACCTTCTGATTATGAATCCGGTTATAAATTGGTTCGATTTGGTTCAACCTTCAGATGACACACAAAATCATAAGTAACTCAGTTTCAAATGATAATCCACCTACACGTAGAAACAAGCACAAACGATAAAGCTAAAAATAAAAAAACAAAAAAAAACAAAAAAAAAACACTAAAATCAGATGGAGAAACCAAGCTTAAATAACTGTTAAGAGTCTCTCCGATGGCAAGTCATTTCTCAAGCCGATCAAAAAAAGTCATTTCTCAAGCCAAAGCCGTTGTTTGGCATGAGGTCTCCAAAAATGAGTTCAAATGGTAGGCCATTCCCCAAGGCCCAAAATGGCTTTGCCATTTATCAAGCCAAATTTGGCACAAGAAATGGCAAAGCCATTTAGGTATTAATGAACCAATTTGAAATATTAACACGAGGCCTTTCCAGATTTTAAAGTTTTAATTTCAATTTAACAGCTGAAAACGTATTTCTGTTGCTTTTTTTTTTGCAAAATTACTAATCCAATTTGTAAAATCAAGTTGTTTTATTAATATTTCTTTTTCAATTGATAATGTGGCTAATCCACTTGAATCTCTGATAAATGCAGTTGTTAATCAATGCCTCCAAGTCCTGCTCTAGACGGCTATAGTGCTTTTTGATTGACTGAAGAATTTTAAGGGATAATTTGAGAGACTTCTTGGTTTCTATAGACAATAAAATATAGCCAATTCTCTAATCAAAATGAAACAGAGTAGTATCAAAAGAGCAATAATTGCTCTGACAATGTCAAATGCAGTTGTTCTATTGACTCTTTAGCTAATTACAAAAATTTAATAAGTCAAACTATTATAAATAGATATATACCTCTAGACATGTGGACTAAAAAGTGAGGCCTCTCAATTTGGTGGCCTTAATGGCCTCAGGCTTGGGCCACTCCTGCAAGATCTGCTCCATCAGGTTGCCGATTGTTCATTGGAACAATGATGTGTTATGGTTTGTGGTCCGAAAAATACAAAGCAGGGAAATTTGAGTAAAGAAATTGGTAGTGTAGTGTAGTAATCCTGGATTCCAGGTCCAGCCAACTTTCGAATAACCTATTTTACAAGTTGATTACCTAGCTCCTTCCAGATTGGTAAAACAAAAATGCTCTCTGCTAAGCTGCTTCGAGAAGCACACCAAAAGCCCTTATCACAAAAAACTTCCTGGGTAAGAAACCCTATATATGCCAATGAGGCCAACAGACAACTAAGACCAAAGCAGATTACAGAACTGTCTAAAGTTTGTTGAGAAGTGAATCAACTCGACTAAGCACGTCTTCAGTGCTGGAATTAATAGAATTTATCATGCCAACGGTGATCCATGCGAGATAGTCAATGCAAAGTAAGACAATAATAAAATAGCAATAAGAATGTCTTCCAAAGGAAACACACCAATACATGCAAGCGCCCTCCCACATGGCCTCCTGAGAGTGGTTGTAAGCAAGCCATATGCTGGGAAATGGTTGCAGACTGCTGCACATGAGCAATTCCAGGCAAGTGTGAAGGTGGCCCACACTGATGGTTGTGAGAAAACTGAGCTGCATGTTGAGTTTGCTGGATAGGATGTTGATGGTTGTGGTGCAGAGGATGGAACTGGGGATGATGCAAAAGTGGTTCCAGATGATGCTTGGATGGAGTTTGCTGCTGATTTTGTGGCTGCAAACCAGGAAGAAATTGTTTTATGAAATTATTGACTCCAGCAGTTAATTCGAGAAATACCACTACAAGCATGTAAATAAGCACTCACAAGTACCACCATCATAGTAACTCTAAGATTGTAAGATAGCTAGGTAACAGATTTGGTTGCACCCTAAGTCACATAATTCGCTCAAACTACCCACCGCTCCCGTTCTGAAATAGCAGATTGGCAAACATGAGGAGAGTCTGAACTTAATTCGAGAACTAAGTTATGTTATGAGTTAGGTTATATGCAAATCAGCAAACCAATACAGTTTTTTAGCTGTAAGAAGATATCTGTCGAAATTGCACGTGGCTAAACTCAACCAAGCTTTGATGATAGACAGCTAGCACAGGCAACGTCGGGCATATACATCAGCAGGCATTTATAGAACTAAAGAATCCCTCCAAGTACAAAGCGATGTGGGATTAGAAGATAAAACAGGAAGTGGGGAACTGTCGATGAGTTTCCGTTCACAAGGTGAGATCTACATTTTAAGACAGATAAACATATATAGGTCTATGGGCATATAGACACTCTAAGTCATCATTTGGCCCCATCTTATCATTCTATACTCATAGGTTAGGTGGGTTTGGGTCCCCTTCTGCATGTATCCCATCGCACAGGAATATACAAAACCTTAGTGGTTACAATAATTCAGTTGCTTTAGACCATGCCTTCCAAATCTGAGATTCAGGTCGGGTGTAGCCTCTCTCAAGTTGAGGTCGGATTTGGGTCCCTCAAACATTGGAGGCTTACAATTAGGCTGAAATGGGACTGGGCCAAGCCTGTTATAAACTGCACCTATGTGTAGTCCCCATCCTTGGGGAGAGCTTTGGACCAATGAAGAATATGTTCATATTAACATGACTCGAAGGTTCATGTCACTTAGTGGTCTCTACCCAGCCGTTTCCGTGTTGAGCCGGAGCAACTGTCAGTAGCCCGTCTGATTAAATGCAGGGCTGACCAGGTAGAAACTCTCTTGAGCCATTGCCTTTAAATACTGTAGCATGCATAACTTTTTAGGCTGAGCTCTCCTCGGGTCGAGCCACACCTGCCTTTTCCTCCGTGAGATAATTATTTTGCAAGCTCCCCTCCATGTCGAGCTATGTTTCCATGCGCGCTTCTGAAGTTGAGGATGGACCATGCCTATGGTCCCTCCAAGGCCAAGCCACACTTATTCTCAACCTCCCAGGATGAGTTAATATGCTCTCCTCCGCGTCGAGCCATGTAATTATGCACCCCACCTTAATTGACAGTAGAGCCCTTAGAGCCACACTTGTTCTCACCCTCCTAAGTCGTCTTGTATGTATGCCTCCCTTGAGATCAAGCTATGTAATCTTGATCCGCTTTGCACTTGAGATAGAGCCATGCTTATGCTCCCTCCAAGGTTGAGCAGAACTTCATCACCTGGTCCAAGATTGAGTAGTAACACTCCGAAAGGTGGCCTTCCAACGTGACCCGCCAAAGTACCCATGCCATATGGCCTCTTGGGTCGAGATATACTTCCCTCTCTTTCGATGAAAATCCTTGTGTTAGCGCTCCCCCAGGATTGACCTTTGTTTACCTGCTCCCTTGGAAGATAAAAGTCTATGTCATCTTGCTCCCCCTTTGGTCGAGGACTCGAGCTATACTTCACCTCCGATCTGGGGTGATACTACTCACCCTGGATAAGCTCACATTACACATTGTTATTGTTCTATGTGATTGGATGTGTTCTATTTAAAAGTTTACATGGGATAAGTGAAAACCAAAGAATATAAACAAGCTAGAGATGTTCACCAAAACTTTGTTTCTGTAACATTTTGACTAAAAAAATTCTGTTACATTTTGACAAGAAAATGCATCTAGAAGGGCATCAAAGGTTATGCAAGCCATGTACATCAGCGAAAAGGCCTATCAGGGCCCAACGAACCAAAAAGAAGATCTATAAGATTGCAGACCCAGCCTATACATGCCTCACATCAAGAAAACCAAAAAAATGATCAGGAAGAGGTTTGGAACCCTCTATCCGTCATTTTCAAAGTCAGCAGATCTCTGTCAAGTTAGTCACTTGGAATCCATCGGCCAATTAACAATGCAGCAGACGTTTTTACAGACTTCACCCGAGAAGAAATAAACTGTCAAATAAGCGTAGGGCACGATCCCGAAGAAAATTTTCACAACATCCAGAGTTCCTCTCCAGCATCCTTCTATATATAGAGTTGTTTTGTCAGAAACTCACCCCCTCTGATCATGAAGAAATATAGAATTGCACGATTCAGCTTGCCCATTATCTACTTATGGACTAACAGGGAGCACTGTAAACTCTGTTTCAAAAGATAGTTGTACAAATTGAACTACGCCAAAAATTTATAGATACAAGTGGGGCTTAACACAAGTTTCGATGAATAATATGTCACAAAAACCTCCAGTCAGATCTGTGCAAGCCTTGATTCAATGATAGAACATAAAACAGTCTCTGAGGAAGAATATGAACGTTTAGACAAAAAAAAAAATTGGAAGTACTACTACCACACACACAAAAAAAAAACCTATTACTCTGTTTAGAAAGTCAAAAGGCTATTTTGCTCTTGCTAAAAGCCTAAAACGTAAATAAAAGTTCACGCTCAAGACCTGAATACAGGAGCTCAATTTAAGTGAACACTACATGGCACACGCATCCTCGGTAAGGTGTCATAGCAGACGGTAGTCAAGTATAATTAGAATCACATGAGTTTTCTTTCTTTTCCAGTATTTACAAACTGAGCACTGTGAACTATCTGTATAAAAAAAAATAGTTGTAAGAATTGGAGCCAAGGCCAACAATCTACATATCTAAGTGGGCTTTCCAGAAGCTTTGATGAACCTGCTATCTCCAACAGAATCTGTAAGAGTCTTGGTTCAGAGAAACATTTTTAACAAAATACCATGACTCAAAGATAGTACCACACAAAATGTGTCTGCATCAGAATACGAACATCTACAACCAACAAAGGAGAATACAAACAAATTTTTTAACTATGTTAAGAAAAGTAAAAGAGCTTCTACTCTCACTGCCACTATTTTAGGTTAAAATATTCATCCCCTCCAACCACCTCTTTTTAGAACAATAAATGCTTATAGAAGAAACACTAGGATGGGGTAAGTATCTTACTTCATTGACAGAACTATAACCTTGCCCTGTAGCCATTGGAGAAGAATTATCTGTGCCAGCATAAGTCTGAGGAATTGTATTGGAATGATGACATGTTAGTTAAACATTCAATCACAGTATGTTCAAAAAATTAGCATGTGAGCATAAGGCAGGTAAAGCTTACAGGCAAACCGGGAATACTTGGCAAGGAGATTGATGAAGCACGCCTGTACTTGTGTCTCGGGGAGTAAAACTTATAGTCTCGGGCAGAGACAGCCACTTCGTGCCGGCCAGTCAACCGCTTGAACCTTTGTAAGTCATCATGCTAGTCAGACTATATTTTGCCACCAAAATTCAAGACATTAAAGAATTCAAAGATACAAGAAGAGTACTTTTTCCCCCTAGGCAACGCACCAACGAGCAAAGTGACTACAACACAAACCTTCAAAGTGGAATTCAGATCCATAGGGTATAAGGAACAGAATTTGGAACATCATACAACACAAGCTTAGTCTCCCATTTGTGAAGCACCAACACGCATGTCGACGTGTGGATATGCATCGAGTTCAATTGAACTTTTTGCATTTAAGCTGGCAGACATGGGGAACACATTGGGGCATGCTTGGAGTTGGAGACACGGGTCATTGAGTTAAACAGTGGTGAGGACATGGCAGGGTCAATTTATGATTTTGAACCTTATTCAGGGGGTTAAATTATAACACTTGGAGAACAAAAGGGATAATCTACTAACAAAAAGATCCAAAAGATCAATTGAAATACGATATCTGATGAGCCATAATTCGGTTCTTTAGCCAAGCTGAATGTTTGACCAACGTGTACTGATCAGAAACATCGGCACACAAACTGCTTCGCTCAGCCGAGCTCAACTTTTTAAGGGTGTTTCATTAGATTTTCAACATTACCCTTTATTTTCATCTAAAACCACTTTAAATCATTTATGAGGGGTAGTTTGTGGAAATTTACACACTTTTTCTTTTGACTTCTCAAAGAGGACAAGCATTTTGGGACATCTAACTATAGCACTACCCCCGTCCCATATAACTTGTCTGCAAATTAAGAACTTAAAAATAATAAATTGTTTTCAAGAAAATCTAAAAAATTCAACAATTTAACGAAAATATAAATGAGTTCTTTTTCAGAGAAAAAAAAACGTTCTTTTTGTTTATGAAAAAAAGTTTAAATTATTTATAAGTTCTAATTTTGCGGCTAGGACAAACATTGTGGGACGGAGAGAGAATATTGGAAAAGCAGTATGGGACAGAGGGAGTATGTTTTTCTGAGGTGTCCCCCGCCGTGTGTCCCAATGTTTTAAGAATTGTCGCATCAATATCTATGTCCATGTCGCTGTCTATGGGTTGTGCTTCTAAGTCTCTCACCATACATAGATCTCGATTCTTCCCTCTATACGTTGATATTAGTCTCCTTAGCAGGTGGATTGCTTGCAAGATTGATCTACCTGTCATACGTGAAACTAATTCTAACACCATTGTTATTCTTCAATAACTCTCTCACAAAATGTCAATGTACGACTCATTAGGTCAATTCCATCACTTAATTGTTGCAGCTTTGAATATCTCCTTTCCTTTTACATAAGGGTGCCAAAATGGTCTTCCTCCACTCTTCAAAAGCATTCTCTCTCTCTCTCTCTCTCTCTCTCTCTCTCTCTCTCTCTCTCTCTCTCTCTCTCTCTCTCTC
>JAXBDA010007762.1:0-16658 GCA_036023075.1 Gaultheria prostrata
TGTGGCTCTTTTTACTTTTCTGGTACATTTTATGAGAATTTGTGGATTTATATATGAGATTTTTAAAACCCAAACAGTCATATGAGATTTCCTATGATGTTATATGAGATTTTGTGACCCTCTATATAAGATCAATTTTTTTGCATATGTGGCGCAATCTCGGCCGTCCATTTGTCAAAGGGGTGCATACCGTACACCTTTTCATATTTTGAGCCACAAAATCTCATATTTTGAATCACAAAATCTCATATGGAGCAATTTATAGGGGTACGCATAGTAGCATTACCCATATATTAGTGCCTAATTCTGGGTGAACCCGCTTCTTTGGACACCCCAAGCCACAATACTTGAACACTAGACTTAAAATCAAAATTTGAACACATGTAAAACATGCAACAACTCTCAGTCCAAGTAGGAAGTGTAAAGCCTATTACTTTTTGTTTGTGTTGGCAGAAAAAGCCTTTAACTAAAAGGATAGAAATAACTAATTAGATGAGTAATTTACTTGCGAAGGCCCAGATCAAACTATTCAAAGACCGCAGTTCAAAAAAACTATTCAAAAACCCCTCCCCCCTCTTTTTTACCGCAATGATAGTAAAATACTCCCTTAGTCCTTTTTAAAGTGTGTTGCTTCTAAATCTAACATATGGATGAATATGTTGGGATGGATGGGGTATCCATTTTCATAACACGAGTGCAAATATATTTAAGCTTTTTTGCATTTATTTTTTTATGGTTGAGAAAAGTAAATTTCCTCATTGATAATCCTAACCAAAATTCCCGGAGTCTCCACTGGCTCATGATATAAAAATTTTGTGGCCCGATATATGAATTTTTTTGGTGATTCAATTAATGAATGTAAGTGGTTCAACATATGATTATTCGTTGCTCTTGTTACGGGATTTTTGTAATTAAAACTTTTGTGGAATATATGAATTTTTGTGGTCCAAATACGAAAGTGCATGCCCTACATCCTTTTTTGATTGAAATATGTGATGTTTAAGCGGGTCCTAATTTTATTCAATTTCTAAATACTTGGCTTGATACAAGCCATTGCAAACAGGCTCCGTACTACAGAATTCCCAAATTCCACATTTCTCTGTGTTAGTTTGTTAAGCCCAAATATGGGTACTCCTGGCCATCTTGAGCACGGCAGACTACATGTTGGAAATTATCAAAATAAAATGGGTTTTTAATTTGGGTTTCATCAAAAAAATCCTTGTGCCTTGAGAAAGCTTCTTTAAGAGTTTTGGGTTTGTCCCACATTGGCTATTTGGGAAAAGGTCGCATGGAATCTCGCATGGCGCATATTTGGGAACAGAATGTCTAGGTATCGATACCATTGCATCCATGGCCAACAAATTGCCTGGGTATCGATACCATGTCTGATGGTATCGATGCCAATGGGTCTGAACGCGATTAGAATGTCGATATCGATACCAACTGGTTAACACGTGAATTTTACTAGCGATTTTGGCATTGCTTTGCGTACGGGTGTGACTCTGTTTGGAAAGGTTATAACTCAAACCAAAGGCAATTTGATCAATGGGTGTAACCCTTGATCAATGGATGCAACTCTTGGTTAATGGGTGTAACCCTTGATGAAAGGGTGCAACCCCATGCGAATAGGTGTGTTTGGGTTTATAAATAGAGCCCTAGTCACAATCATTTGACACAGAATTTTAGGGCCGTTACTCTGCCAAAATTCATTCTAGTTGCTTTCTTGTTTTGTTACACCGTTATTCTACAGAAACAGTGTCAACAGACCCTTGGTTTCATTAATACTTTTTCGACTCGGTATTCTATTTGTCCTACACTTGTGCGGACGCAGGCAGAAAGTCCATAGACCGGGCTTCATTGTATCCTCGAACAGATTCACTATCAACCCGGTGCACACCAAATGGTAAGGGCGAATACTATTTTCGGAAAGCGACATTGTAACGTGCCTCAAAGCAAGTTCCATCATCAAGGCGTTCAATTTTCTCGAAGACTCCCAGATTTTGCACCAAAAATCGAAAATAATATTTCGAATGGCATCAACATCAAGGTCTTTGCGATAGTTAACACATGATTTCGTGAAATTGGACAAGTTTGATGGCAGGAATTTCAGGCGTTGGCAAAAGAAGATGCACTTCATGCTCACGACATTGAATGCCGTGTATGTTCTCACTACACCGTACCCGGAGGAGAAAGAAGATGAGCCTTTGGAAGAGACTCGGGTGAGGATGAAATTCGACAACAATGACTACATATGCAAGGGGCATATTCTGAATGCACTTTTTCGAACGCTTTGTTCGATGTGTATTCAGATAGGGATATGGCAAAGGAGATGTGTGATTCGTTGGAGGGGCGCTATTTGACGAAGGATGCAACAAACAAAAAGTTTCTAGTCAGTCAATTTATGCACTATAAAATGATAGACAACAAGTTTGTGGTTGAGCAATTGCATGAAATTCAGCCCATTTTGAATTAGTTTTAATAACATATGAACTAATATATTGAGGTATGTATATGTATATGTATGGATAAGAATAGTACGTAACATGTGACAATTCTAGAGAGAAGGAAAAGGTTATGACTAAAAGATATTTTTTGGTGGTTTTCAAACAATACTCCACCACTCATCAAATGCCAAATATCAATTTGTTGTTCAAACCACTAACAAAAGAAAACGGGTCCCGCAATATTAACCAATGATACATGAGTTAGGAGATACAATGTGATGTTCCGTTCGCATTGGATATTTTTTCCTAATCCTATGGTAAAAGTGCGTTGTGTGCAAAGAAAAAAGGGCTTGGATGGAATGATTGCGACGACTTGGACATGAAGTGGATAACAAAATGGGGCCCACCAATAAGAAGCCCTAGATATCATACTACAATGACCAACCCGCCTAGTCCAGCCCGATTTTTTAAGGGCTTTGAATAGATATTTAGGCCCACAGAGCTGGGCTGTGTTGAGATTTTAATCTCGTTTATTAAATGGGTTGGGTTTGGAAAATTTCTCTGAGACCTAACCCGGCCCGGCCATATTTAAATAATGTTTTATTTTAATACTATATGTAGAGATTAATAGATGTTGGAGAGTTCTATCTTTTGAGTACTTTAATTGCACTTTAATTTTTTGGTCTGTTTTTAATATTTTTGTAAGTATTTAAAACTTTAAATATATTATTATGGTTGTGAATTGTGATTGTGATCGTTATGGTTGATTAATTTATGTTTGTGGTACCATGCTTTAAAAAAATTGAGTTTGTTGGACGGGCTTGAGAAATTAAAATTTTATGTGGGTTGAGCTTGGGCATATTAAATAAAGCCAAATCATAAATGGGCCGGGTTTGAGAATGCACAAATCTCGTTATTATCATAAGCCCAACTCGGCTCAGCCTGGTGTACGTACACCCCTAGTGACAGGGGATCCGGGGTGCTGTGCAGACCCATGCAAAGCACTATGTTGTGCAGGCCCATGGCGTGGCTGCGTCGGCATCTTCCCGACGATGGCAAACGTTCATCGCGTAGAGCTCGTCGAGTACTACAAGTGTAACAAAAATCAACTCGATCGGACATCGTTAAGTGCGTCATCGGAATAAAAATACCTAGAAAAGAAATGGAACACAAATAGACATAAACACCGGATCAAAACCACTAAACACATTCATTTTTAACTTATTTGTGTTTCGATAAGACATTTAACGATATCCGATCGAGTTGATTTTTGATACATGTGTAGTAGTGGACGAACTCTACGCTGTGAACGTCTCTGATCGTTGGATAATGCCGGCGCGGCCACGCCATGGGAGCACAGCACTCGGCGCAGCACGCCCCCCGGCGGTCCAGTGACAGGTATCAAGCATGTGCTTACCTGCTCTAATGAAAGGTCGGGAGTAATTCACACCTCCATAAATCTCCACAGGGGGTAAGAGCGAAATCTTCCCAGCAAGAGACTCCTACACTTCACAGTTCACAGTGACGTTGGGACAATTTAGGGTGGGTGGAAGTATGATTTCATCGACATCGTTAATCTCCGTCCCCTCCTTTGTTCCCCTTCGTCGTCAATGCGATGGTTACAGTTGCTCTTCGATTCCAAATTCCTTTCCGGGCGTTTCTATGCCTTCTTTCCAGCGAAATATAATACTACAATGTGAACCAAGATTCGGTATGCGGTCCTTCCGGTCATTATCTATGGAAGTAAAAACACAAGCCGTTCGTGGGCGGGTATTAAGTTTGGCTGAACAGAACGACGGTGAAGAAAAATTCCAAGTGGTGGCGGCCGTTAGAAGCGTTTACAATGATATCGTGATCGTGGACACTCCCCAATCTAGGATGCTACTCCTAGATTCCAGTCGTACGCTCTCTCTCTCTCTTTCTCTCCATCCGACGTTCCCCAACCTGCATAACTTGTACGCAAAATGCACACTTGAACAATCGTTTCTTTGCCTTCTTCCAACTCACATGGTTATTCCCCTCGGGGGAGTATATGTTTTCACATTGAACAATCCATTTTGCATAATTTCGTGAAATTGGCTGACTGCTGCTAAGGATTTTATACGACGTTTTATACTCTATGGTCAATTATTACATTAGATACATTGTGATTGCTGATTATATATGCTGGGAGGAACTAGTTTTTCCGTCAATTATATGCTGGGAAGAACTATTATCGAATGTCTTTGAGTTATTGTTCGTGGTGGTGCAGATAATGTTCACAGTATTCGTACCAGAGGAGAGAAATGGACTGGTTCATACTGGGTATGGAAATCTTCATTAGAGCACATGTACCTCACAATCTATGTAACTGCTTGTAGATCTGGTAATGCGTGTAACTCTGTTGTTGCCCATTCATGTGCAGATGATTGTTGGATAGGACATCCTTGCTGCAGTTTATTATGGTCAAAGATGTTTGTAACTTATTACTCTTTTATGCGAACATTGTTATCAAAGGGCCAGACTTGCCAATTACCATTCTTTCAGACATGATTTTTCTAACTACTCATTGCACTTAAACATTGTGTGGGCAATAGGAGGTTAAGTGTGCGCACATAACATTAGCCATCCATAAATAGCGCCATTTGTTTGCAGTTCCTATCAAATTGAAGAATGAAAATTGTTATGCTTGTTGAACTTCGTTTTTGTATGCCTGTATGGTATATAGTCATATTCTGCCTCCTGATTTCATGGTATACAACGTGTTATGCAGGATGAGTTTGCTAGCTTGCCAGCTATTGTTCCGCAGGGCCCCATTGCAATCTTTGGTTTGGTAGTTCAATGATTTGTTCAATTTGCATGGATCCCGTATTTGTATTTACCATGCTATTTTATGGACAACATTAATTTATTTGATAAGCTGAAGTTGGTATTTCTCAAAATCTTTTAGGGTGCCGGAACAGCCGCTCACCTAATGCTTGATTTATGGCCTTCATTAGAGCTTCACGGCTGGGAGATTGATAGAATCGTAAGAATCATCAACTTTCTATTTAATAAGATATTTGTCATACAATTTGTTGATTGGACTTTATCATGCAATGTATATTGGTAATAAAGGATGTTACGCTAACTTCTAAGAGGCGGTGGTGTGTTTATTCCATATCGGTAACTTGAATATACCCATCCCTGCATGCAATATCAGCTAATGATTTATCTAAAGTTAAATTTTGAGAGAGAGAGAGAGAGAGAGAGAGACTCATGTATACAAAATATTGCATAATCAAAGTTGTGAATGGGCTGGCCTATGCGGCAACAACACAGACATGACACCGACACTCCGACACCTTAATTTCAGAATTTTGGAGGACACGACCCATTGGGGGACACATTTTAGAAAACATATATGTATACTATTATATGAATAAAAACGAAAAACAACAAGGGTCTTATTATGAATATGCAACAACACATATGCCTTAAATTATATTCAATATTCATCATTATACCATTCACCAAAGTGTTTCAACGAAAAGCATTTCAACATTTGTGTGTCTTTCTAACCAATAAACCATCATCCGTCACACAAAAAATACGACTTCCTGAAGTTTTAATTATATTCTACTATTTCGTTTATCCCCCGACTTGTTTCCGGGTGTCCGAAGCATTTTTCAAAGTGTCCCCAGAGTGTCCAAACAGAAAACATTGAGAAAAAATAGGAAACTTTGAAATTAAGTGTCGGACACGTGCCGGAGAGTATTTGTGCCCGTCAAGTGTCCGATGACACCGGTACATGACCTCCGACGAAGTGTCTGAGCTACATTGGGGCTGGCACATTATGTATGAACTCGGAAAAAAGAGAAGTACTTCACAAAAATTTCATGGTAACTGGAATAAGACAGTGCATTCCACCCAAAATGTGCTAAAAAGTTTTTCTCATCACCACAAAGTGGAGTGCATAGGAAGCTCAAACACTTCCACGGAGGTGTTGTTTTCTGATGTAACCTGAAAACATGACCAAAGTAAAACAACTGCAGATCTCTTATTTTACCAAAAATACATTAAAAATAAATAGAGCACGAAGGATAGAGAGTAGGGAGAAGACCATATAGTATGCCAGGGGCCTTGATAACACAAGGAGAACTAGGGAGTGAGAACCCTGTTCTAAGTGCCTTGAACCATGCAAGGAGAAGAAGAGAGGGGAGAAGAAGGGGAAAGGAACATGGAGTCCCAATCTCTATTAATTCTCACATCTTGGCCTCCTTGAAACGAAAGACTTTAGTCCTATATGTAGACTCTTTAAAAATACGAAAGTGTAAAATTACAAAATACCCTATTACGAAATAACTTAACTAGTCATACCATCTTGGTGAAAGCATGTTCCATCAGGTCCAGACACCGGCACATGTTAGGAACTTGTCTAAAGGTGTTTTTATGGTGAGAACTTCTAGGCCGATGAATTCATTAAAACAAGTTAGTGTTATAGCTATTAATCCATCTCTTGGAAAATGTTTTAATTTTGCCAATTAAACCTCAACTCTTTCAATTTGGTTATGAAGCGAATGTTTTGAACAGCTATTGGGTCTTTTTATAGTTGACTGGGCTATGGTGGACATCTCTACACCCTGTCCGCTTGAGTTTTTCCAGCTGAACCATGTCTACCCCACAGGTTGAGCACCATTTAAGTTGGTTCTCTACTTTAAATGCCAAACGGTTTAACTCATTTGCTCTCTTTAAGTCATGAAGGATAAAATGGTGTTGAATATTATAGCACAGTCCCACCACTGAACGGGCTACACTTTGCCCCTCGTTTTCATATAAATCATTCGTAGCTTGGAGCAAGTAAAATTCTTTTGTGTATTCTTTTGTGAAGCTTCTTAAAAATTGTTTGATGATATCTGATAGGAGGAAATTTCCTGGAAGCTTCTCTTTCATCTTCAGGCGATCCCAAGATCTAATCTTGCCCTTCTCAACTCTATTATTTTGGTCCTGTTTCCACCAAACAAGGGCATGTCCTTTAAGTTGAAGGCTATCTCAAAGGATTTGTCAACTCTATTCGTCCAATCTAAGACGCCTCAGGTTGTAGAAGTCTAGAAGACTCCTTAATTTATCTACAATGACTTTAATACCATGGTCCCTCCTCCTGTTGTCTTTCCTAGGAAACCTCTTATCAATCTTGTGAACCCTATTTTCTCGATTAGGAGCTTTACTCGCTCAGTCGCTCTCTGTGTCACTGTCTAGAATTACTTCACAAGGTCTCCTAACATTGCGGTTTTGATTTTGGTTTGGGATAGTTACGTTGGGTCTCAACTGACCCACCAATCAAGTGAATTCTTGAATTTGGTTTGGATTTGCTTGATTGTCTTCTGTTGGCGTCGAAATGCATCCTGCCATGTCTCCTACAAGGATTTGGTTAGCCATATCACCAACTACAAAGCCTAAAGGATTTGATGCAAGGTTATGAGACTATGAATCTGATGACTTGGCTGCAGGTCAAATGAATCTAATACAATGCAAGTTCATGGGTATGTGTTTTGTGAGTGCAGGGCAACATGCAAAAGGATTGCTAGTGCAAGGATGTTTAAGTGACTGATGCCTAATGTGCATAGGGCAACAATCTTGTCTCTAGCTTCAATTTCTTTTCACCCAAGAATATCACTGAACACCTTTGATATAGAAAATGAAATGCAGAATTTTGTGAGAAATCACCACAACTCTGGGCTCTCATACCAAATAATGCAGCCCTGGGCTCTAATGACTTGATTTACCATAATGAAAAGTAGAGAACTTAGGGCGTGTTAGGAGGGGATTGGTATTGAGGTGGGATTAGGATTGGGATTGGTAATGAGGTGGGATTGGTAAATTGCATGTTTGTTTTGCCCCCAATTAGAAGATAGGATTGGTAAATTACATGGTTGTTTTACGTAGGATAGGATTGGATTATTAGTATCAATTTCCATTTTTGCCCTTGTGCACAAGTAATATATAAAAATGGTACACAACAATTTCCACATTTGAAAAATGTTGTGCCTTCCTTGGTATTGGATCACCAACTCTCTTCTTCTCCTCTCTCTCTCTCTCTCTCTCTCTCTCTCTCTCTCTCTCTCTCTCTTTACGTTTATGTATTTGGACTTTGTTTTCCTTTATTATGGTAGAAGTTAGTCCTCACTATGGAACTATCCAAAAAAAAATGCACACTATAATAACAAACAGTTATCAGAATGTATATAAGGCTTTCTTTATTTATACTATGAGGGCAATTTTGTGAAAAGAGAGAAAAGGGAGGGCAACACTTTCTTCCCAATTTCAATCCCTCTAGATGGTATTGGGAGTAACGCATCCCCCCTGTATGGGTAATCCCATTGATTTGGGGGATTGGCAATCCCTTGGGAGTAATAATCCACTCCAAAAAAATCCAACCAAACATGGATTCTAAATCCCCCACCTCCTTAGTAATCCTATCCCAACGCCGAAACCCGCTATCAAACATGCCCTTAGAGTTTTAGCTAAAGTCCTTTCAAATTCAGCATACATGGCATCTCTAAATATATAACAGTCAGTCGTCACAGTCATCTAATGAGCAACATATCACGATAATAACCAATCAACAGAACTCACTGACATCATAGAGCGATAAGTAAAGGGTAGTTCAATTCACATTTGTAAAACTAAGCCTGCCAATGGGACACCAAGCTCTAAGAGATGGACTGAACGCAACAGGAGCAGAGTGAGCGCAACAGAATTGGAAAACATATCAGAAAAGGATGGGAAAAGGCGGAGGCCAGCAACAGAGAAGAGAAGGGGAATAACAACTTAGATGAATAAGAGCCAAAACAAGAAGGAAAGAGCGGAGACTGGGGATAATATAGGAGCAAAAGAGTTACCCTATTTCCCATAGGTGTCACAATCCCATTGACCTCTTCTAAATACTAAAAATCATGCTCATAAAATGTGCCAATTAAACAAAATGTGGACAACCCCCACACATATAACCAAACCAAACCGAGCCTTATGTCCCAAGCAACCCCCCACACATATGTCAACCATAATACATGAAATATATTTTAAACCAAATAAAATAAAACAAACTAGCTGTATAATACCATATCCATACTACATCACATCTTTGCGTGAAATATTTTGTGGAACAAAGTATTATGTAGAAACTAATCTCCCATAGAAAAGTGTCATTTTATTATATTCAGCTGTGATGAATATGCAACCTAGAATTTTAAATAGGTATTATACTATACATTGTGGGGCAACCTAGAATTTTAAATAGGTATTATACTATACATTGTGGGGCAACCTGTTCTTAAATCTTACACCAAATCCAATAATATAGATCCTTGACTGCCTTGTTATGGCATCTTGTTGGACCTTCGGATGGAGACTGAAGCCATGCATGATTGAAAGATGATGTTTATTGTGTAGTAGACTAGAAAATTTGCCGGTTAATGGATTTTTGGATGGTTTGGATAGGGATTGCCCTTGGTTCTTGGTCCACTCCTCACATCTCATGGCGTCAACATAACGAATAGATGGTAATTGAGAATCAAGTACATTGACAACAACTGCTATTTAAGTCAAAAGAATGAGAAAGAGTACTTTTAAGAGCAAAAAAAAGGTTCTAATTTTAGATGCAATCATACGGTAGACTAGGAAACAAAATGCTGGATATTTGATCAAAAAATGAGCTTTTAGAATTCTAATATACTAAGAACATTCGAAAAAGACTGCTGATATCATAGTTTTGGAAAGAAATTGCTTATGTAGTGATCCAAACAAGGTCTATATTATGTGCATAGTAGGCTCATGCATTTTTTTCAGACTATTCTTAAAATAACACCGTGATCTTAGTTTAAAAACTAGCTGGAAGATAGTTGGCTCTAGAAGAACTCTTTTGAAACTGCATTGCGATGTACAGTGTCATTTGACAAATTAAAGCATCTTTCTCTTAAGAAAAAGCTCTGCAACATTTTTTGTGACTCTCACAAGTTATGAGGACTGCTTTTCTTTCAATTGCCAGATTTGATCAATGTAGCTGAAATACGGATTGCCTTATCACATTTCAGTTGGTTGATAAAGCTAGAGAATATTTTGCGCTGTCGGATCTTGAGAAGCATACACCCACTGGTGGCATTCTTCATGTTTGCGTCGGTGATGCACTTTCTCCATCAGTTAATGTTTCCGGAGGGTATGCTGGTAAGGTTGCTATACAGTTATATATGTTAATAGGCCAATATTATTTGGGAAATGATTTTCACACTCCCTTTTTTGACAAATGCACTCTTCTTGTCTTTTTTTGAAAAATTACAAATAAAAACACTTAAGGACAAGAAATGGAGTGCATATATATAAAAAGGGAGTGTTGAAATCCTTACCCAATTATTTTAGATATAATGGTGTCTTCGTAATTATGTATAGCATAAACTCTACCTCCCATGTCCAAACACTCAATGAACCGTTTTTGGTAAGAGCACACCAATTGTAAATCTCTGGCATTATTGATCAATTCCTCTTTACACTGTTTGCTTTCATTTGCCCTCACTGTTTTTACGTCATTGTTTAGCTTTTAAATTTCAATATTGCTCGTGATTTGTTAGGATGCTAAAATATGCTTACTCCACGGCGGTCAAACTGCATATGTCCGACTCATGTCTAATGCCCTCACTCAAGTGTCGAGTATCGAAAGCGTGTACTTTATGCATTTTGAAGAGTTCACATAACATAGACATCATGCACAAAAGACCTCTAATATTTTTGCTTTTTTGGGTCTTGCTGAAGTTATCCTCAGTTGGGGTTCTATTGTCCAGGCATCATTGTTGATTTGTTTTCGGATGGAAAGGTTCTACCGCAATTGCAAGAGGTATCTACCATGCTGTAGTAACTTTGATAAGACGTGCTTACATCGGGTAGTCATCTAATTCTTCTTTGACATGCCTTGTAGGGGTGGCCATCTCGGCCGACCCGCCCCGATCCAACCCATCGATTCGGGGATCGGATAGGATATGGGGAATTTTTTCAAAAAAAATTCGGGGATCGGTTAGGGGATGGTATAGTCAGTCTCCGCCCCTCCCCGATCCCCACCCCGCGCCGCTCCATATCCATGTTAACACATAGACGTGTATTATAATTTATAAGTTAGGGTTGTTGGAGACTTGGAGTCATCTTATTAAAAACTGCGTATGTTGTTGGAGTCCTTTCAAACTTTAATTGGTTATTATGATTTGGCGAAACCTGATACTATGTGGGTTTTGGTGTTTGATGTTTAAACTATTCTACGAGTTTTTGGTGTTTAATGTTTAAACTACTTTATGATTTATGTTTGGTCGAAAACTGTTGCATCTTGTAGCTAAACTTATGTAGTTATTTTGCTCCTCATCAACCCCTTTTTATTGGAGTACAATGAGTTAATAAACCAAACCAAACCAAACTGAGCCTTATGTCCCAAATCAATTGGGGTCGGCTACATGAATCCTTTTCCTCCATTGAGCTCTGTCAAGTGTTGCTTGCTCACTTAGCCCTAGTAGACTCAAATCCTTGTGCACTACCGTATTTAATGTCAATTTGGGTATTCCCATCCCCCGAGCGTTGCTATGCAAAGCTATCCTATCCGCTCTCTTAACTATTGCATCCGCTAGTCTACGATAGACATGCCCAAACCACCTAAGCCTATTTTCCCTCAACTTCTCCTCTATAGGTACTACACCTACCATCTCGGACTGTTTCATTTCTAATCCTATCTCGTGTAGTCTTACCACACATCCACCTCAACATTCTCATTTCTGTTACACTTATCTTGTTCACCTGCTGTTTCTTAATAGGCCAGCATTCTGTCCCGTAAAGCATCGCTGGTCTTATGGCAGTTCTATAGAATTTTCCCTTCAATTTTGTGGGTACCCTCTTGTCACACAGTACACCAGTAGCGCTTATCCACTTGAGCCACCCCACTTGGATCCTACGGGACACATCATCTGCAATCTCTCCATCTTGACTAGTAATAGAGCCTAAATACTTAAAATGGTCACTCTTTGGTATCTCTTGGTCTTGAATCATCACTCTTTCTTGGTACGCACTTCTGGTATCACTAAACTTGCAAACCATATACTCAGTTTTACTCCTACTTATCCGAAAACCCTTAGACTCTAGTGCATCCCACCAAATTTCTAATTTAGTATTAACACCGCTAGCAGTATCATCTACAAGGACAATATCATCTGCAAACAACATACACCATGGAATATCCTCCTGAATCTGTCTAGTCAATTCATCCATAACTAAAGCGAAAAGGTACGGGCTCAAGGCTGACCCTTGGTGCAATCCTACTGTGATGGGAAATTCACTCATTTCCCCTACTGGTGATCTAATGGCAGTGACGGCACCTTCATACATGTCTCTAACAACATCGATATACCCTTTGGTCACTCCCTTTCTCTCCAGAACCCACCATATAATGTCTCTAGGCACCATATGATAAGCCTTTTCTAGATCTATGAAAACCATATGAAGATCCTTCTTCGTTGACATGTGTTTTTCTACCACTCTTCTTAGTAGGTAAATAGCTTCCAGGGTCGATCTCCTAGGCATGAACCCAAACTGTTTCTCCGACACTATAGTCACCATCCTCAATCGATGCTCAATAACTCTTTCCCACAACTTCATCGTATGACTCATCAACTTAATACCTCTATAGTTGTTGCAACTTTGAATGTCCCATTTATTCTTGTAGATAGGTACTAAAGTACTCCTCCATTCGCCCGGCATCCTCTTAGATAAAATAATCTTGTTGAACAACTTTGTCAACCAAGTCACCTAGGCTTTTCCACACTTCAATAGGGATACCATCTGGTCCTAAGGCCCTACCCGGTTTCATCTTCTTCAAAGCCTTGGCCCCTTCGGACTTTTGTATTCTCCGATAAAACTCGTATTCCATTTTCTCACTAGGAACATCAACTTCCTCCTCACCAAAGCCTCTTTCATGTTTCTCGTTTAACAACTTCTCGAAATACGTCTTCCACCTATCCTTGATCTCCTCATCTTTCACCAACACCACCGAATCGTTACCTTTTATACACTTAACTTGAGAGAAGTCTCTAGCTTTCCTTTCTCTCAGCTTGGCGAGTTTATAGATATTCCTTTCACCATCTTTACTATTGAGTCTAGCGTAGAAATCCTCATAGGCTCTCAATTTAGCCTCCCTAACGGCTTTCTTAGCTTCCTTGTTAGCCTGCTTGTAATGCTGAAAATTTTCCACATTCCGGTCCTTTTGCCACTTTTTAAAGCATTCCTTCTCGGGTTTTACCACGGTTTGAACCTTGTCATTCCACCACCATGTCTCCTTAGAAATTGGAGTTTTCCCCTTTGACTCCCCAAGAACTTCTTTCGATATTCATTTAATACCATCAGCCATTGTCTTCCACATACTATCACTATCGTCTATATGTCAATTTTTTAGTACAACAATCTTTACAAAAAAAAAAATACCCATACTACATGTCAGCGCTTTTTCTTGCCATTGTGCACAGATGACTTTGATCACTTGTCTCTAGCTTAAATTATATCTATAAGCTATCAAATACGTCCTCTTACTTCAGGTGAAGGTCGGCTGGTTAAGAAAGAGGCAGAGAGTATGAGGATCTACAATCTACATTGTTCCAACTAAGCGTAGCCTCACATGAAATGTAAAAAGGCACAAATGTGCCCCTTGTGTGAATGCCTTGTGAACAAGGCGTAGGCCTTTTAAGGGTAAAGCATGAATTCGAAAGCCTTAAGAGGCATTTTTGGGAAGTCTAGCCTTGATGTGAGCATCAACCTATCCTCTATAAATATTGGCATTAGTCATTACCCATGACTTAACTAGCCATGAGAACATCTTAAAGGCATGGTTACTTCTACTTTCACATAAAGACCACTAAAAGTATGAATATATTCGGGTTTGGATACAGGCACCAGACTGATAATCAGAATGTAGATACAATGAGAAAATCTTCAAGAAAAAATCTCCTCGGTATTTTTTATTTTTATGCATGTGAATATTGTACCTATAAATGGGCAAAGGCCATAGAAATTTGAAACTCAAATAAAGTGTATAGTATTATTAGATGGCCTATAAGAAATACAAACCAAAAGGTGGATGACTAGTGAGGATGAGAGAGAACAGAAACAGAGAAAAAATAGATGCTTGCAGAGAGACGGGGAGAGAGACAACATGACAATAAGTATTTGCTCCGTTGCCAACAAGATCTGATGGCATGAAGATTGGTTTTAGAAGGTGCATAAGTCATAGAGGGGAGAGGAGTGACAGGTGAAAAATCTTTTCCGAGGAAGAAGGGTGTGAATGTCGTGGTTATGGCTTTTGTCCATTTAATGATTCGTTACTTGCAAATTGGACCGAAATGTGTCTAACCGGAAATAGTTAAGTAAACAGATAGGTCCAGTGGTGTGTTCAGTCAGTAATTCATTGAGTTCCTAATATGTTTGTCACACATGTATGACACATTGATACCCATAAGACTACTAATTATTAGGCTTGTAGGCGGTTCATGGGATCTGCGTCATTTAATCCCACAATTTGCTAAACTTTTTACTCCCGCTTTGACAAATTAATTGCATTGTTTGTACTTATTTTGCTTGTTCACACCTGATGCTGTGTTAGAAGTATAGATTCTATACCGGGGATCTGGAATCTAAGGTCTTCTTCGAAAACAATTTGATCGCCAACACCCGGGATTTTATTAACTTATGTGTTGATTTCGTGCTTCCAGACAACCTCATAAAGACTCCTTATTGCCTTTGGCTTAATATCATGTATACAGCCGCTATTCTTTTAAAACATTAGCAATGTATCTTTGACAGGTGTCAACTTGGTTGGAGTTGCATGATAAATTAAAACCGAATGGTCGTTTTATGGTGAATTGTGGTGCTCCTAATGATGGAGCGTCCAATACCGCTTCCCCTGATTTGTCGGCGATTGATCGCAGTTGGGTGCAAAATTCTACTATCAGGGCATTATGCCAAGCATTTCCAACTAAAGTAAGGGTACTTACTGTTTTATCTTTTTACAAAGAACTTTAAGTTATTGATTATTAGCTTATCACCTTAAGTTTCTGACAGTTATAACACTAGGGGTGAGTTTCCCACTTGATTTTATTTTGATAAAATCAAGTGTGATTTTATCAAGTGGGGAAAAAAATTGATAAAATCTGACATTTTGCATAGTTTCATAAAATCTGAGATTTTTGCAACATCTCTGCTTTTATCAAACTTCTTCCTCACTTGATATATCAAATCTTGATTTTATGAAGATAAAATCAAGTGGCAAACTCACCCTAGAAGTAAATGTGGTTTTCGAAATCATTGTATGCTAAAATGTGTTATTCTAGTAGGCCATGATTACTCTAGGAAACTTCTATCTCTAGTTATAAAATGAAAAGTACATCTATTCAGAATAATGATAAGGGCTGATTTATGACACCTCTCGTCAAAGTTCCGATTAAGTATGTTCTGAAACATAATACTTCTTCGCTCCATAACAATGAATAGCATGCTAAGGGCATCTCCAACTCACGCGCCATTTTTCCATTTTCTGGAGGATCATTCTCCTCCAACGCATCCCCCAAAACTCTCCCCCATTCAGAGGATGGGTGTAGATCCTTCGAATACAGACGATTGGAAAAAAAAAAAAAGAGGATGATCCTCCATATTTGGAGGATAGGACTTCATTAAATGGATATAACTTTTATTATGCATTCATTTTGCACAAGTACTATTAGAATGATATTCACAATACCTTTAGAAAGAGCTTCATATTCAATATATTGTAAAACTGAAAATAATAGAAATTTGAGTTTTGGAGATAATGGGAGGGCTATTGGATTTTTAGATAGAAATAGAGAAGAATTTTGAAGAAATGGAGCAAGAGAATCCCTCCCACCCCACGGAACCCGAACCAATGGTACTGAGCATTGCATCTTTTCGAGGATCATTTTTGGACTCAAATGTTCAATACTTCTCTTCCTTGTGTAGATCACTCATTGGCTAAGTAGCACGGACACGGATACGGCAATTTTGAAAAAATGGACACGGACACGGCGGGGGACACGGCAATATAATATTAATATAAATAATTTTTTTTTTTTTCTTTTTTTTTTCCATGCATATACAGTTCTAAGTTGTAACATAATGAGCCATTCAAACAAAGCAAAACATCCATAGATTCAACAGTCAACACAACCA